>JAEIHA010000757.1:0-17372 GCA_018904595.1 Zaprionus indianus | reverse complement strand
GATTAAAACTGTTGGTTGGTGGTGCAACAATAGATAGCAAAAATAAACTCTTTACAATTTTTCGGCTGAATGTTGGGTATTGAAATCCATTTCAACAACACAGCCTGGACATTCCATGGGTATTTCAAATTGGAAAATACCCAAAAATATAAAACTTGGCAGACCCAGAATTCAATAGACCAGCTGAGGTGGTGGTTTGATTCTCGTTTTCTCTTGTTTCTTCTTTCGTTTGTTTGATATACATACCACTTCCAGTGCATGTGCATATATTCTCTCATTGTATTGCATACCCCCGCACCCCGCAAAGACAATATCATCTGATAAAACAAAGTTAGCGTGCCGAGCTATTAGAAGGTTATATACAATAGGCAATGGAATTACAGACTGATCCAGATAATTTAAGCCCGCTTAATGATTCGAGAGGGCCATTAGATGGATTGTGTGTCGTCACAAGGGCATCGTACCTTAATGCATCCAAGCCGACTTCAGGGCCAAAAACTGAGAATGATTGCTCCGTAGTTTCGAGCCAGCGATGTCAGTTGCCGAAAATGCGTTTGCTAAAATTTAGTGGCAAATATTCGGAATACAAAAATTTTATGTGCCTCTTTGAAAGTTTAGTCGATGATGACAATTCTTGTCAAAGTCGAAAAGTTCAATCACTTAGTCTCGTGTTTGTCAGATGAAGCATTGGGGGTAGTTAGGACGTACCAACTAACGGATTGTAACTATCCAAAGGCCCTCGCTAGTTTTAAACCAGTATATGACAACAAATGTCTTATATTCTTTATCACAGTTTCGCAATTGTTTGACATACCTAGCATGACAAAACCATCTGCGTCGAGTTTAAGATCGATCATAGATACGGTGTCTGCTATTTATGCTTCGCTGTCGTCGTTAGGTAACGACAAAGACTATTGCTAGTGCAATGATAATTCATATGGTCATGGCAAAAGGTAGACCATGTTAGAAAATCGTGTTTTGAAGAGCAGCTTGACTATGATACGCTGCCATCTTGGAAAGATTGTGCTAGACAATTGAATAAGAGATATCAGTATCTGTCAGCAGAAGAGTCAACTCGGGACAAAACAAAGTGGCGAGTTGACGCTAAGAAGCCCCATCAGTTTAAATCGTCCTTTGCTTGTGCTGATGGAGGGCGCTCATCATAGTCCGTGTGCGTCTTCTGCAAGTCAGAAACGCACAATCTTGATTCGTGTCCATCGTTTGTTGTTATATCAGTTATGCAACGTTTGAATTCGTCAAAACACAAAAGTTGTGCCTAAATTGTTTGATTGTGGGTCATATGTGTCAAAATGTAAGGCATCAAAATGTCGAATTTGTTCGAAGCCTCACCATTCGTTGCTTCACAGGTATACTTCAAGTGACTGTCAGATTCGTATTCAGGGCATGTAGCAAGCTGGACATTCTTTTGGGAGCAGAATTGTTCTACGAATTATTGTGCGTTGGGCAAATAAAATTGGGTTCTAAACTTCCTATAATGCAAAAAACGCTGCTAGGATGGATAGTAGCAGGCATATGTACTGGACAAGTGCCTAGGCATCAGTTCTGTGGGTGTTTAATGGCCCCGTTTCAAAAGATATTGGAATCAAGATGTTTTCCACTTGCCAATTGGGCAACAAACTGTAGAGATCTGTCGTTCAAAAAAAAACTAGCGAAGAAGTGACTCTCAAAATTGATGACTAGAGTTCCGTAAAAACTCTTGGGATGCGCTGGGCACCTCAAGAGGATATATTTAAATATCATCTCGATGTGGACAGTTTTGCTTCGGCTAAGCCAACGAAACGCAACATATTGTCTGCAGCTTCTCGCTTATTTGACCCTCTTGGTTTGCTGTGTCCAAAATGCTGTTGCAGGAGTTGTGGAGACTAAAAATAGACTGGGATGAAGCCATTTCAATGAGTCTTCACACCACATGGAATAAATTTACCATGACCTAGCGCGATTTACATAAAATTCGCATTCCCCGGTACGTATGTCTAAATACGTATCAAAGGGTTCAGATACATGGCTTTGCCGATGCATCCAGTCATGCATATGGTTGTTGCATATACGTTCGAACTTGCAACAACCGAGACGTTTGCATTACATTGCTCACTGCAAAGTCCAGGGTAAGTCCACTAAACGTGAAAACAATACCCCGAGTAGAGCAATGTGCAGCGCTCTTGCTGGCCAAGCTCTGGCACCAAATTGCGATGACCTTATCAAAATTTAATATAGAAAGTTTGAATTTCTGGTCGGATTCACAGATTGGGCTGTATTGGTTACAACGTGATTCCGGCATATTGGGCACGTAGGCACTACCATGCTGGCCCAAAAGTTCTAGTTGGACTTTTGAGGCAGCAAATTTGGGTAGTAAATGCTCGAAGTTTGTGCACTGCAGTTGTTCGGAATTGCATACACTGTTTTCGATACAAACCAAAATTGTTGGGGCAAATAATGGGAAATTTGCCTGCTGATCGTCTTCGAGAAGGTCGGCCGTTTCGAGTATGTGGAGTAGACTTTTGTGGGCCGTTCTATGTTTAGCTATAGAATCAGGGGTAAACCACCAATAATAATGTATGTTGCCGTTTTGGTTTGTTTTGCCTCAAAGGCGGTTCATTTAGATTTGGTAACCGATTTATCAATTGATGCCTTTTTGAACGTTTTTAAAAGGTTCATCGGGAGACGCGGATTACCGGAGACGATATTCAGCGACAACGCGACGAATTTCGTTGGAGCGAGCAACGTTCTGAGGGAGATGCAGACGGCGTTCCACAACAACGAGGCGAGGCTGATGAACTTCGCGGCGGAGAGAGGAGTGCAGTGGAGGTTCATTCCCCCCGCGCCCATCACTTCGGAGGGCTGTGGGATGCCGCAGTGAAGTCTGCCAAGCACAGGCTTCTGCGAGGAGCAACCGACGCCAACCTGACGCAGGACGAGTTAAGCACACATCTGGTGGACGTCGAGGCGCTGCTTAACTCCAGGCCATTGCTCGTCGACAGCAGGGATCCCAGCGATGGAGAGGTGCTGACGCCAGGTCACCTGCTCATTGGTCAGCCTTTGTTGGCGCTGTCATCAGGATCCGATCCAGATGGGAGCAGCAGCAAACAAGGACGATGAGACTTGAGGCTGCGGCAGCAGTTGTCGGAGCTTTAACGACACTTTTGGCGCAAGTGGTCCAAGGACTACCTGCTCAGCCTCCAGCAGCGAACGCAATGGGCCAAGGGCGAGGACAATCTCGAGGAGGGGGCGGTCATGCTAGTTCACGACGACAACACACCACCTCAGCAGTGGATAACCGGGCGCGTAACCCACACAATTCGAGGAGAGGACGGCAAGGTTCGGGTAGCCGAAATAAAAACACCGGCAGGCGCAATTAAGCGACCGATTCACAAGCTGGCCCAACTCCCGATGTGTTAAAGACCGGAGCTCTTCAACGGGGCCGGAATGTTGAAGCACGACAGTATTACAAATAAATATAAATGTAGCTAAGCTAGAGATTAAGAGAACACAAGAAGTGTCGCTAAGCTGAAGCTACTCTCTCGGTTTGATGATCGGCAAATCCCGACGGCGAATTCGGGGAGTGTTGTCGGATTGTGGCCCACTCTCCGTAATTAATTGATTTATTCGTTGTAAAGTAATCGAAGAAGCCAGCAGCAGCAATACATTGTCAAATTTTTGAATTTTAATCCGAGCCACCGCGTCCTTTTTATTTTTGTTTTTTTTTGTTCCCTAATTAGTTTAAAGAGAAACGTAACACCTAGCGTAATACGTCGGTCAGTAAGAGAAGGTAGGTAGAAGAAGTCTACTTGTGGAAGGTGGTAAGTCTACACCTGATACCCAGTTAAAACTACGCAAGGCGAAGAGGAGAAATTGCTTTTGAACAGACTTAATTCTATCTTGGTGAATCTGGTATTGCGGCGACCATACGCAAGAACCATACTAAAGAATTGGGCGAACAAGAGAAGTATAAAGTTGTATAAGGATCTTTGAATTTCTTAGCCCATCTTTTGATGAAACCAAGTACTTGAAATGCCTTATTTACAGTTTGTGTAATGTGACGATCAAATTTCAGTTTATGATCAAAGAGAATACCTGGATCATTACCCTCGGTTATTCTTGAAAGCGGGGTTGAATCAAATGTATAGTCAGTGACATGATAGCTACCTCTGTAAAAACACATAACTTTGCACTTCAAACAGTCAAGATGCAGCAGATTATGCCTGCACCAATCAAACAGTAAATCAAGATCTGTTTGAAGGAAGTTACGTACAGGATCACTGTACGTTAAACAGAGTTTCACGTCATCAGCATACATAAGGATGTCAGAGTGCATAAGTATTGAAGGAAGATCATTAATAAAGAGGTTAAAAAGCAAAGGTCCAAGATGGCTGCTCTGAGGAACACCAGCAGTTACTAAGATTGGCTTCGATGAACAGTTTTTAAAAGAACTCATTGAGACCTGTTAGTTAAATAATGAGATATCCACAAAAGGATTTTTTGTGGGAAACCAATAAAATTTAACTTGTGAATCAAAAGATTATGATTTACGGAATCAAATGCTTTGCTGAAGTCAGTATAGACAACATCAGTTTGCATTTTCTTCCGAAATCCTAAAGAAACGCGGGATGAAAATTCTAAAAGATTAGAAGAAATTGCCTTGCATTCTTCCCCGTGAACGGACGTGTTTTTTTTCTGCGCTTCGATATTTTCGCGTTTTTATTAAAAACAACCGGTGTTTTATAATTCTTTTATTTTAAAACCGATCTTCTTTTGATAACCCGTTCAGGACGCGTGTGCATGCCTTTCAAATTAGTCAAACTAATCTTTGTTTGCTAATTTTATATTTTTTGTGCATTGGTTCTGCTCCTCTGGTACTTTGTTTACATCTTTACTCTTTTCGGTAAGCAACGTTGTTGTTAGTGGCTCACCGCTATTACTCTCTTTCTTATCTATCCTAATTCTTTGAGCGCGCCTAAGCACCTCTCACGCTTTGCCGCTCTTTCTATTGCACTTTTTTGAGCGCGCCTAAGCATCTCTCACGTTTTGCCGCTCTCTGTACTGCACTGTTGTTGCTTGATCGTTTTTGCTCTCTCTGCTCTCTGCCTTTGCGCGCTAATTTCTTTTTCTTGCGCACATACCTCTTTTTCTTGTTTTTGTTTTGTTTTCTTTGCGGCTGTTTTTATTTGTTACAGTAGGTGTCCCCAATAATGGACGGTTTGATTTGTTTTAAAAAATCCTGCCTTAAGGAGGTGACGGCTGCCCAGCCAAGCATTTCGTGTTGGCTATGTGATAACGTAGCACACGCGAAGTGTGCCGGATTTTCTGGCCCGACGGCTGATGCCGTAGCCAAGCGCACTGGGTTGCGTTATTGCTGCGATATGTGTAGGGAGATGGAGGGCGAAATTTGTTCGTTTATGCGGCAAACAAAGATAGGATTTAGGGAACTGCTTGGAAGTTTTCGGACACTATCCGACCAGTTCTCAGCGCTCGATTCATGTTTCAATAACCTTAAGTTATTGATCGAATACCCAAAGCGAAAAAATCCACCCGCATAGAGGAGCCTATTATCGCCACCCAGCTCCCTATAATTGACCAGCCAGGTACGCCAATGACACAGCCGTTAATGTCGTTCACCAATCCCCCGATGGTAACGAGATCAGCGGCTAAATCAATTTCTATTCCCGAAAATGTCATTGAGTGTATGCAACCAGTGACGCCAAAATGTTCCGTTATGTCCGCTGTGGTCTCGTTGCCCGTGCCACAGAAAATAGTGTTACCTAAGGCGTGTTCAAGTTCTGGTTTACCAGAAGAGAACCTCTGCTCTGGAATTATACCTGAGGCGCCTAAAAAGATTGTAGGTGTTCCACAAAAGAAACAGATCTTTGTTTCTAGGCTTGCCCTGAACTCACATCAAATGATGTTAAAGCTTATATTCAAGCTAAAACCCAAGCCGTCGACGTAAAAGTGGAAAAGTTAAAGTTTTCTTATGAGAGGGACATATCTTCCTTCAAAATAAGTGCCCCAAACGAACTCTTAGGCATTATATGTTCGGCTCAATTTTGGCCGGAACATGTAATGGTTAAAGAGTTTGAGGCAAGGAAAAAGAAAAATCGCCCACCGTTTAAACTTCCTTTGCCTCCTCTAGCAGCATCCCAAACAAAATCAAATAAAAAAAACTAACAAGCTTATGCAAGGTGACATTGACAGTGAGGCCTTGTTAAGGCAGCTACACTTCTCTGTTCCTTGCAGAAGAACTCGCTATTTCCTTCCACTAACACTTCCTTATTGTAGATCGAACTATGCGCTGCATGATCCCTTTCAGGGCATTATGTTCGGACTACAATAAGCTCCAACACATCATAGCTAGCACTAACACTATCGCTGCTATGAAGTCCTTAATTCTTGCCTATCTAGTACGTAATTAGTAATTAGTATTTGAATCATCCTCGATTTTCTCTTCTATCGCCTCGTCTTTTTTATTTTAGATTTTTTTTCCACATCGCGTTAATTTTTACTCGCGTTTCTATTCGCTTTTCTACCGCGCTTCCGTGTCGTCCGTTATGCGACGGTGCCTCTCGGTCGGTCAGGCGGGAGGTGGACTTCGTTTGGGTTCCGCGCGCAACAAGCATCGGCTTGGTGTCGTTGGACCACTTGCTAATACAGTCATTGTATAGATCTTGCCTTTACAAACCCATGTTGATGGGGCGAAATTATTGATTTACAGAAGAAAGTTAATTGAGCCGTAAAACTTTTTCAAAAATTTTAGGTATTGCGGACAATTTGGATGTACACCTATAGTTCTTCACATCATGGTTTGATCCAATTTTTGTGAAGAGGAATGGAAAAAGAGTTTTTCCAAATAGGTGGAAAATGACTATTAGAAATTGACAAATCAAGCAGCTTAAAAATTGGTTTAAGAAGGGAATCAGCACAAAAATCTTAGCACACATCCTGGAACACCATACGGGCCAGGAGAGAAAACAGGCTTCACAGATTTTAGATCGTTAAGTAAAGAAGTTTTGTTAACAGTAGGACAGAGCATTACATTGCTCACTGCAAAGTCCAGGGTAGCTCCACTAAACGTGAAAACAATACCCCGACTAGAGCAATGTGCAGCGCTCTTGCTGGCCAAGCTCTGGCACCGAATTGCGACGATCTTATCAAAATTTAATATTGCTGTATTGGTTACAACGTGATTCCGGCACATTGGGCACATTTGTAGCAAATAGAGTTGCAGAAATTCAGGAATTGTCGAAAGGTATTGTGTGGCGTCACGATGCTAATCCGGCGGATTTAGTATCGAGAGGAACCGACATAAACGAGATTGTTAGCTCGTTATGGTTCGAAGGACCAAGTTTTTTGAAACTGGAGGAAGACCAATGGCCTCAGCTTCACTAGCGTCGGAAATCAAATCCTCCGAAGACAAAAAAAGTGCTGTTGTATGTACTTTGGCAGAAATTGAGCCAAATTGTTTTGTTGAGCTAATCAATCGTCACTCCAACTTTCCAAAATTGATTCGCATAATGGCTTATGTGCTTCGATTCTGTTACAAAGGGCTCAAATCAGATTCACTTGTTGTGTCGGCATCAGAAAGAAATATTTCATTTCTAAAACTGATCGCCGTAGTACAAAGCACATCGTTCAAAAGTGAATTGAAATTATTGAGACAAGAAGTAGTTCTAGCACCAATGTTGCAATCGCTGAATCCATTTAATGATAAATTTGACAAAAATGGAATACAATTTGAACTCATTCGAGTAGGAGGACGTTTGTTACACGGGCCTCTCTCTTATGACGCTATATTTTCGCTTTTAATTACAAAGAAGTCAGGATTTATGCAACTTTTTGTCAGATATTTGCATCGTAGCCACTACCATGCTGGCCCAAAAAGTTCTAGTTGGACTTTTGAGGCAGCAAATTTGGGTAGTAAATGCTCGAAGTTTGTGCGCTGCAGTTGTTCGGAATTGCATACACTGTTTTCGATACAAACCAAAATTGTTGGGGCAAATAATGGGAAATTAGCCTGCTGATCGTCTTCGAGAAGGTCGGCCGTTTCGAGTATGTGGAGTAGACTTTTGTGGGCCGTTCATATTAGCTATAGAATCAGGGGTAGACCACCAATAAAAATGTATGTTGCCGTTTTTGTTTGTTTTGCCTCAAAGGCGGTTCATTTAGATTTGGTAACCGATTTATCGACTGATGTCTTTTTGAACGTTTTTAAAAGATTCATCGGGGAGACGCGGATTACCGGAGAATATGTTCAGCGACAACGCGATGAATTTCGTTCTGAGTGAGCTGCAGACTGCGTTCCACAACAAGAAGGCGAGGCTGGTGAACTTTTGCAGCGGAGAGAGGAGTGCAGTGGAGGTTCATTCCATCCATCACTTCGGAGGACTGTGGGAAGCCGCAGTGAAGTCTGCCAAGCACAGGCTTCTGCGAGAGCGAGCAACGCCAAACCTGACGCAGGACGAGTTAAGCACACATCTGGTGGACGTCGAGGCGCTGCTCAACTCCAGGCCATTGCTCGTCGACAGCAGGGACCCCAGCGATGGAGAGGTGCTGACGCCAGGTCACCTGCTCATCGGTCAGCCTTTGTTGGCGCTGTCTTCAGGATCCGATCCAGACGGGAGCAGCAGCAAACAAGGACGAGGATACTTGAGGCTGCGGCAGCAGTTGTCGGCGCTCAAACGACACTTTTGGCGCAAGTGGTCCAAGGACTACCTGCTCAGCCTCCAGCAACGAACGCAGTGGGCCAAAGGCGAGGACAATCTCGAAGAGGGGGCGGTCGTGCTAGTTCACGACGACAACACACCGCCTCAGCAGTGGATAACCGGGCGCGTAACAATTCGAGGAGAGGACGGCAAAGGTTCGGGTAGCCGAAATAATAACACCGGCAGGCGCAATTAAGCGACCGATTCACAAGCTGGCCCGACTCCCGATGTGTTAAAGACCGAGCTCTTCAACGGGGCCGGAATGTTGAAGCACGACAGCATTACAAATAAATATAAATGTAGCTAAGCTAGAGATTAAGAGAACACAAGAAGTGTCGCTAAGCTTAAGCTACTCTCTCGGTTTGACGATCGGCAAATCCCGACGGCGAATTCGGGGAGTGTGGTCGGATTGTGGCCCACTCTCCGTAATTAATTGATTTATTCGTTGTAAAGCAATCGAAGAAGCCAGCAGCAGCAATACATTGTCAAATTTTTGAATTTCAATCCGAGCCACCGCGTCCTTTTTATTTTTGTTGTTTTTGTTCTCTAATTAGTTTAAAGAGAAACGTAACACCTAGCGTAATACGTCGGTCAGTAAGAGAAGGTAGGTAGAAGAAGTCTACTTGTGGAAGGTGGTAAGTCTACACCTGATACCCAGTTAAAACTACGCAAGGCGAAGAGGAGAAATTGCTTTTGAACAGACTTAATTCTATCTTGGTGAATCATACGCAAGAACCATACTCATGAATTGGACGGACAAGAGAAGTATAAAGTAATTTAGTTGTATAAGGATCTTTGAATTCTTTGGCCCATATTTTGATGAAACCAAGTACTCGAAATGCCTTATTTACAGTTTGTGAAATGTGACGATCAAATTTCAGTTTATGATCAAAGAGAATACCTAGATCGTTTACCTCGGTTATTCTTGAAAGCGGGGTTGAATCAAATGTATAGTCGGTGACATGATAGCTACCTCTCTAAAAAGACATAACTTTGCACTTCAAACATTCAAGATGCAGCAGATTATGCCTGCACCAATCAAACAGTAAATCAAGATCTGTTTGAAGGAAGTTACGTACAGGATCACTGTACGTTAAACAGAGTTTCACGTCATCAGCATACATAAGGATGTCAGAGTGCATAAGTATTGAAGGAAGATCATTAATAAAGAGGTTAAAAAGCAAAGGTCCAAGATGGCTGCTCTGAGGAACACCAGCAGTTACTAAGATTGGCTTCGATGAACAGTTTTTAAAAATAACTCATTGAGACCTGTTAGTTAAATAATGAGATATCCACAAAAGGATTTTTTGTGGGAAACCAATAAAATTTAACTTGTGAATCAAAAGATTATGATTTACAGAATCAAATGCTTTGCTGAAGTCAGTATAGACAACATCAGTTTGCATTTTCTTCCGAAATCCTAAAGAAACGCGGGATGAAAATTCTAATAGATTAGAAGCTGTAGATCTTGCCTTTACAAACCCATGTTGATGGGGCGAAGACAGTACACCACCAGGACGCTGGGCGTTGGGACGTGTTCACGAATGTCATCCTAGCAACGATAAGGCTGTACGAGAGGTGACAATTAAAACTAAGGCAGGATACACAAAATTTGCCCACTGCCGATGGAAGATGTATTGGTTTTGGTAGGAGCTTCCAAAGCCGGGAGTATGTTTGCGCCAAAAATGTAATATTTTAATTTTCATTTAAATTGTTCTATCGATATATTAAGAAAACGATGTATTAACACTACAACTATTGTAACGATCGTGCATATTTTGATTTGCTATTATAACTTGTTTTGCTTTTTCCATTTTTTTTTTTGTTGATCTTATAGATATTTTTTTGTTATTTAATATAAATTTCAGAATTAATATAGTTTGGTAATAAAAAAGTTTCTGCAATATTATTTAAGTGGAACCTAGTCAAATATATATCAGCATATATTCTATTCGTACGTTCTAAAAATGTAATCTCGTTACTTGCGTAAAAGTAACGCCCTCGTCAGTATTTACTGTCTGTTTTAAAAAGCTAGGGGTAGCTTATTACGCCTATTTTCCTCACAAAACACTACGCCTTCTGTTTCTACCTGAACAGCGTCTTTCCTTTCTTGATTTAACTTCCCAATGTTATGAACCTTATTGTTTTAAAGTAGTTTACATATCTTAGGGTATAATGATTTTATGCAATTCATTCTCATCGTAAGAATTAATAGTTTGCTTGAATAAGTGTGCACGTCCCGAAAACAGTCCATATATCTAATTAATGTTTCTCTTAGAATCTCTTCGTGGTCTATCTATCCTTTTTCTTTTCTTCCAGAATGATTCAATACATTTCAGTAAGTGTAGAATGTAGTCTTTCGACTAGAAGATTGTTGAAAGAAAGTGACATGCCGTTCTATATTATATTGTTTGCAAAAATCCTTGAAATGGATTGAATTATATTAAATTGTATCGTAAACAATTTTCGTAGGTATGCCGTTCGCTTTTGTTGTCTAATAGCGTTTTATTGCGTCTCTTGCAGGGATTATTTATCCGAAGGCAAATTTAGAAGATTTGTTAATGACAGTAACGACATTTTCTAGTTTATAGTATATAGGTCAGTGTGTGTTATATATCTAAGTTTCGGTGACTCACTTTGCAAGCCATTGCTTAAACTATTTTCATTTATAATTCCTTTACTTAAAAAGAGCAGCAAGTCTGATTCAAATTTTAACATTAAAATATAAGCATAGGCAGAAGCACAAGCATAAGCATAGGCAGAAAACATAGGCGTAAGCACAGGCAGAAAACATAGGCAGCGAAACAGATGACAGGGGCGTGAGCAAAGACATTAAAAGGGGCACGCAGTATATGCAAACCCTCCAGCATTCGGCGCCCAGCATAACACGCACAAGTAACGGTGTCTCGGTACCCAGAGCTTGTGCATAGACTCGAGCAAAATAGCACGCGCACAAGTAACGGTGCCTGGGTACCCAGAGCTCGTGCATAGACTGCAGCTGCACACAGGCAACGGGATCGCAACAATTTTTTGAAGCGACGGCGCCAGCTATGCATCGACGCTAGGCAAGCAGCAGAGCCGTGCAAGCAGCGGAGCCGTGCAAGCAGCGAAGCGCGAGCAGAGCGACGGCAGCAAGGCACGATCGGCCGAAGGCAACGGCGCTCTGCAAGCAGCGGCGACAAATACAGGCAGCGGCGCTAGGCCGGCAGCGAGATGCGGGCAGCAACAGGACAGTCGATCGTGAGAAGCAGATCAAGTCGGGCAGAAAAGCTCCCGCAAAATAAAAAGTTAAAACAATAAAAGTCGTGAAAAGTCTAAGTGCCAGCAAGTGACCAGTGAGCAACTCTGGATGTTCTCACACATGTGTTCGACTTCTACCACTCGCCTGACTTTTTCCCTACCAAGACGATCGGGGCGCTGTGCGGGCTTTTTGAGGGCTCGATACACCCTTCCCTGAGCAATTCGTCAATCTGGTTGTTAATGATTTTGAGCATTGCCGGGTTGTTGGGGTAGTATCGTTGTTTTATTGCCCGGTCATCTGTCATCACGATCACATATTCGGTGATCGTGGAGACGCCGGACAATCCGTCAAATTTGCTGAGTTCTTTCTCCGCGAGTCCGGTACGTGGATGGGCCGATACTTCTGGTATATCCGTTTTGCCTGTTGTAGCATCTCTTTTTCCGAACGGGTGTTCGACGCTAGCCGGCTGCATCTCTATGCTCGGTGTCCTTGTCCTTGTTTTCCATGTGTTCGATGCCAGCCGCGCGGTTGCCGGCTGCATCACTATCCTCGGTTTCCTTGTCATTGTGCTTGATGTCCTTGTCTTTGACTGGCCGGGCAGTTTGGGTTCCCAGGTGGAGGGTGGCTCCTCCACAGACCAGGGTCGTGCCGATGCCCCCAAGGAAATCCAGTCCTAGTACAACTGGTAGTATTAACATTTGCACCAGGGTGCAAGATGTTCCCAGTTGTACGTCGGCCATGTGCGCCCCGCTGCTCGCCGTTTCAATTGCTTCTACTCCCTTTCCGATGCTCCTGGTGCACGTCCCACTGTTATCGTTGCTGCTCCCGTTCACGGGCCACCTCATAATTGATGGCGAGTGCCGTCAGCTCCCGCAAGGTCACGAAGTCGTTCCGCCTTATGAAGAGTTGATAACTGGGTTGCAGGTTTTCATACACCCTCTCCAGTTCCTTGGCCTCTGTGTAACCAGCTCTGCGCATCATTAGGCGGATGTCAACCATATAGGTCTTATATGGTTCCCCCGCCTTCTGATACCGCAGTCTGATCTCGTCCTCCAATCTTTGGAAGTAACGAGGCAGGAAGAATTCGAGGAATTCTTTACGGAAGACGGTCCATGTCTCCCCCTTGGAGTCCGCTGGTCCGGAACCAATCATCGGCGGCGCCCGTCAGCAGTTCGAGAGTGCTTGCGGGATGTCTCGGATGTTGATCCTGTATGTTGTGGCTCGTTCTTCTAAGCGCTCGACGACACGTAGGGGGTCAGACCTGCCGTCAAATGTTATCCCCACTTACGCATGCGGTCCGCTGTGCGCCAGTGACATGTTATCGTTTTGGTGCTCCTGGGTATCCTTGTTCCAGTCGTTCGACCGCTCGTGGTGGTGGGCTGTCATCGCGGGAACAGGCACGATGAGGTTTGGCAACGTTTGGTTTGAGTTCCTCAGTGTTTTTACCTGCCTCTTTTGAGGCGGTCTTCAGTCCGACTCCCTTGCTGGTGAGCTTCCGCCGGTCCTCGCGATAGGTAGCCTATCTGGGGTCACGGAGTTGCCGAACTGTGCCTCCAACGTCGCCAACCGGTTCAGAGTGGCTGAGGTGTGGCACAGCGCACAGCGCACAGTTCCTCCACAGTTTATTCTCGGTCGAGGTTGAATTCGTCGGCCAGCGCCTCGAATTCGCCCTCTTCGGAACGATATCCAGCGAACTCCAACCATGATTCCCTAGGGCTTCTGTTTTCTGGTTCCTCGTGACACCAGCGATTATCGAGGATCCTTTATTGCCTTTGCTCTGCGTCGCGGGCTTTGTTTAGGTTCCCTCAAGGATGTCTTCGTAGGTTGATTATTCCTACGAAGGATCCTATTATTTTCGCGTCGCAGGCCTCTGTTTGATTTCACTAAGGATGTTTTCGTAGGCTAGTTATTCCTACGAAGGATTCAATTATTTCGCGTCGCAAACTCTGTTTGATTTCACTAACGATGTTTTCGTAGGCTAGTTATTCCTACGAAGGATCCTTTTTATTTAATTTGTATTTTTTTTTCCATAGGCTTGGTTTGTTTCACTTTTGATAGACTTGTTCTCTTCGAACGCTGTTTACTGACTGCCATTTGCTAGCCGGTAGACGGCTTTATATACTAAATCGATGTGCACTGCTTGCTCAAATTAAGACACTTTTGTAGCACATTCTCACTTTAATCTTTATTATTTTACCCTACTTTGCCCAACCTAAAAGTTGTCCAACAAGTGGCTCGCTCACCTTACTTCATGTGTCCTTTCCGGTCCTCTCGTGTCTCTTGGCCTTGGCGATGCGTCCTTTATTGTCCTTTGGAATTCCTTGCCCTTGGCGGCGCGTCATTTTGTGTGTTGTTTTCCTTTAATTTCCTTGCCCTTGACGGCGCTTCTCTTGTGTTGTTTTCCTTTTAATTCATTTGTTGGATATATGATGCGTCTTCGAAAACGGAAAGCCAACGAACCAATACTACAATTGGAGGAAATAACTGAAAACAAAAAAATAAAGTTCCTTGTATAACTGGTGCCAGATTCAGGTAAAGTTGGAGAATAATAATTCTCTTGCAGAATCTAATAAGTAATATATTTATACAGATTCTGGCACCTTGTGCTACCCAAATTTTCGGAGAAAACGAACCCTTGTCCAGCACCTCATTATAGAAGCTGACTAGTCCAGGGAAGCCCTAACTATAGGGAGCAGACCAGTTGAACTGGTAGGGAGAGGAAAAAAATTTACGTAACAGTGATCTTCCCCAAATGACAACTGTCAATAAATTTACGTCACAGTGATCTTCCCAAAATGACAACTGTCAATAAATCTACATCACAGTGATCGCCTTTAATAACCGCGTATAAACTATAACGTATCACAGTGATCTTCCAAAATGACCACTGTCAATAAATTTACGTCACAATGATCATCATAATTAAATTTTTGTCACTTAAAAATTCTAATTATAATATAATCGCTCTCAAAATAAGTTAATAATGAAGTTAAATGGTGCGAATACATATCTATATAATATATATATAGCGAGTTGCAAATAATTTTTGTTCCTCCCTCCGCCTAACGGCCAATGTCAATAAAAACAAAAAAAAAAAAAACTAAAACTAATTCCAAAGAAAAACCCATGAGGTAACCGTAAGTGACAAACGAAATAAACTATAATATAAGCATCTATACCCACACACATAAAATTACACCACACCACGGAAGATCTTTTGTCGATGGAAAAAAACAAACTGTGAGTGATTTGTATAAATTATTGTTTGGCTGATTTTGTTTATTTTGTTTTTCATTTTTCATTATGATAGATAGATAAATGAAATATCACTTTTTTTTTTTGTGGGATGAAAAATAGGAATCAATACTATGTTATACTCTTACCCTTACGCGCAAATATATACTAGGTTTGAACGAGAAATCAAATGAAAAAGAATTCAGAATATACGTTAAATAGAAAGTATGATCATTAGACGATTAGGAGAGGCACTAATATTGGAAGGAATAAATTGTTTTAAAATGAAATTAGTTTAAATAACTATTGTTTTCGGGAGTCATGGAGGACGAATACGAGGGGACTATGCATTGAAAAATAGTGGCCAAAAGGGATCGCCGATATCTATATATCGCGCAACAGGCGATCATGGAAGGGTGGGGTAACAGCCGCTTCGAGAATCGAGGCGCGCTCAACAGGCTACTATAAAGTTTCTAGTACTTCCGAAATACTGCTCTCTTTCTCTTCTCCTCCAGTCGTGGGTTCGGGCCTTCGACTGAAGTTTCTGTTCTTTCCGACCTATTCTGTTCCCGGTTAAGGGTTCTATTATGCGATCGTCGTAAGGCATTACAGCAAGCGATTTTTTTTATTTAAGTTATTATTGGTTCGACTTTGAGTTGAAGCGGTTATGTTTCATTTACCCACCCCAATGCCGACACACATGAGCCGGAGTCCAGCGCGTGCTTACGTACCGTCAACTAAATGGTTTCATTGCAGAATTTAAGGGTCTTCAGAGAAATCGTGAAGTGGTCAGACACATCAACTTAAATGCTCTAGCACCACTCCTCGGTAATGAAAGTATTATTCGAGTAGGTGGAAGACTAGAAGCAGCAGTACAATTGACGCAAAACATCCTATGCTGCTGCCATACAATGATCCGATAACAAAATTGATTTTTGAGCAAGGTCATAAGGATAACATGCATTATGGACCTCAAGCTCTTTAGCAACAATGCGGCAAACGTACTGGGCCATTAAAGGAAAAAACTGTACCCCGGAATATAGTGCAAAAAATTGTGTAAGATGCCCAAGAGCCAAACCAAGATTAATCCAACAAATCATGGCAAATCTAAGAGTCACTCAAGCAAGACCATTTCTTAATGCCTTGGGTAGACTATTGTGGACTTCACCTATAAGCCCTGTGGAAAGTTATTGCATGTACCATATATTGCCATATTCTGCTGTTTTGCAACAAAGGCAGCGCGTTTGTAATTCCGTAAGCGACCTTACGAAGATTTATCATTCGACGTGGGAAGTGTCTCTGTATTGTGACAATGCAACAAACTTCGTAGGAGCCAGCGAAACTAAAGAAGCAAACTGGAAGAGGCAATTTAGTCAGAAAAGGCTAAAAGGCCTTTATCGAGAGCTGCAATCAAAATGGAGTAAATTTCATATAAAGAATTAGAAATAGTAGTGAATCGAGATTGAAGCAATATTGAATTCTCGACCACTAGTGCCGATGTCAAATGATCCAAACGACATAACTGCATTGACACCAAGACATTTTATAAAAAAGTACCTTGAACCATCGCAACAACCTATTTCATAAGGACAGAGATGGACATCCGTATCCAAAGTCAAGCATCAGATCTGGTCACAGTGGTCATGGACTACCTACAGCAACTTCAAGAACGGCATAAATGGAAAAAATTATATGCTTATGTTAAAAGAAGGCAGGCTGGTGATAATAAGAGAGGTGATAACAGGAAGAGGCATCTTCAGAAGGGATATCCTACATATCGGCACACTATTTCGATAGAGATAAGTGGAACACAGCGAAGAGGAAACGAAGCCCAAACAACGCCAAATCGGCTCCACCAACCAAAGAGAACCTACATCAATTTGAAATCAATAGATGATTCTTGGAACATATGTTCAACGTGGGAGTGGATGTACGATTTTTCATAACCGCAGAAAACGGTCCGCTGCAGATGATATGCAGGGAACGCTTCTATCTTAAGAAGAGAGGTGACAGGGTACGATTCATACGTAACTAAATTATCAGTGACCCTTTACTGATATGCACCCGACCATACACAATAAATTCTGACCGTTCGTTGCGGTTTTTCTTCAACTGTGTTCAAGTAGTTGGGAAGGCAGTAATCCTTCCCCCTTTCCGCGGATGCACAATCAGCTGGATTGTCTTCT
>JAEIHA010000755.1:0-274926 GCA_018904595.1 Zaprionus indianus | reverse complement strand
AAATTGACACAAGGGACGGATACGTGTTAAACCATAATTTCGGCTGATCATTCATTGTTATAGTTGTGTTTTTATACCCTTCGACCATTGAAAATGGTCAAAAATGGTATACTAACTTTGTGCAAATGTATGTAACAGGCAGAAGGAGGCGTGGGAGACCCCACAAAGTATATATATTTTTGCTCAGGATCACTAGGCGAGTCGATTAAGCCGTGTTTGTCTGTCTGTCCGGATGTCCAGATGAACACACAGATCTCAGCTATTATTAAAGCTTGAGACACCAAATTTGGCATGAAGGTTTTTGTTTACCTGGCGCAGACCAACAAACTGTGACGTCATTGCAATGCTTATGTAAGAAAGAAAAGGAAAGAGAATGCGAGCGCTGTTGCTATTCTTCTTCTGTTCTATGCATACGCAGTTTTTGCATTCAAACGCTCACACATACATTTGTGCTTGACCAATGAAATGCTACATGCATACACACGAATTCATACACAGACGCATATAAAGGCTTACATTACGATAAATCTATTATCCCACTGTCGCGTGCCGCTCGACTGTTGCTCTTGTTTTTTTTTTTTTAATTTTGAAAACACACCTTAAGTGACATATCCGACCTTATAAAGTATATATATTCTGAATCAAGGTTAACTGATGAGTCGAACATCCTGGGTCCGTATGTCCGTTCGTTGCACCCCAATTAGTCTTGGTTATTCACCTACCTTGACAATAATTTCCAGACAGACAAAAAAAAAAAAAATAAAAACAAAGTCTTGAAATGAACGTTAAAATGAAACCATATCCATATTGTTTTATATATTTAAAAAGGCATTCCTATTTTCGATCCTGTAATTAATAAACAGGCCAGTATAACAAGTCAACTGTGGCCTCTATCTTTGAATTCTTAAATATTGTGCGGAGCGCTGTCGCTCATACCGACTGATGTTTGTTAGTCACAGAAACCTATAGTGGATTTGTACATCGTATGCTATGTCTAATAATTTGATTTTATTTATTTTTTCCAGATATAATGCAAAAATTTGATCATCCACATATTATTAGATTGATTGGTATTTGCAGTATTATGCCAATTTGGATAGTTATGGAATTAGCAAAGCTTGGAGAGCTTCGAGCGTACTTAAAAGCAAACAGCGAAAAGTAAGTTTTGTATTTAATGACCTGTTCCCAATTTGCTAACAATGCGTTTTTAAAGATTGACTCACGGCACTTTATTAAAGTACTGTTACCAGCTGTCGACAGCACTTAGCTATTTGGAATCTAAAAAATTTGTTCATAGAGATATTGCTGCTAGAAATGTTCTTGTCAGCACTCCTACATCTGTCAAAGTAAGAATTTGATTATTTAATACTCTAAAGTATTTTTAATATGAGGTGTTTTTAGTTAGCTGATTTTGGACTATCTCGGTGGGTTTCTGACCAGTCCTACTATCACTCAACACCAACAGGTTGGTCAAAAATGTGTATGAAGACTATTTATATACCAACTGATATTTTGATATTTTTAGTCGCTCTACCTATTAAATGGATGTCACCGGAGTCTATAAATTTTCGAAGATTTACGACGGCTAGTGATGTATGGATGTTTGGTTAGTTACTACTTAACTAACAACAAATACTAATTTTGTATATAATAGTAATTGTATTAATTGAATTTGTGTTTGCAGGTGTTTGCATTTGGGAAATTCTTATGCTAGGTGTTAAACCTTTTCAAGGAGTTAAAAACAGTGACGTTATTACAAAGCTGGAAAATGGAGAAAGGTTACATTTGCCACCAAACTGTCCGCCTAGACTTTATTCTCTTATGTCTCAATGCTGGGCTTACGAGCCGTTAAAAAGGCCAAACTTTAAGCGGATCAAGGAAACTTTGTAGTAAGTATAGAAATTTACATTTTTGAATTGTCTTACATATATTCATTTTAGTGAAATTTTGGTGGAAGACAGTATGAACTCAACGGAAACATTGAGGCGAGAACATCGTCGAATAGCAGCAACTTCATGGCTGGATACGAACGAAAATGACGCTCCTCCACTAAAACCGTCCAGATTAGTAAACGATATAGGTAAACTTTTCAAAATCAATACTACAATTTATTTGTTAACCATGTAGTGAAAATTGTTTAAGAATATATTTAGTTTGAAAACGAATGTCACAGCAGGAGTATTTAAGTGCACATATACATAGATGAACAGTAATAATGTAAGAGTTGTTTTGGGATATCCATTTTCAATGTGACCGTAAAACGTAAACCATATAATGGAAAAAAAAAAGATTACTCTACGCATGCTAATGGCCTTGTCTTGCAGATTTACTATTTTTTTTTTTTTTTTAAAAAAAAATTTTTTTTTTAAAGGGGGGGGCTAAGCGAATTAACGAGTTTGGAAATTATAATAATTTTGAACAGGAGCTTACAACGCACCTAAAGAAAATTTTCCATCTCTATGAGGTATAGCAGAATCAAGAGAAGAGTCGGACTATCCGTGTTCGTCTGTCTTTTGCAAAGTAGTTTAAATTAGTCTCTCTCTTTAGGAACTATGTCACACATTCGTTACTGCAGGCTGGAAACACGTAAGAACTAACCATAAATTTAGTTTTTGTAGCTATCAATGATTACGTATAATAGTATCCAATTCTGCAGCACAGGATATGGGCCGGCAAGGGTATAAAGCCTCGCCATACATTCCTTTCTGGTTATATTTTTCAATTATTGCTAGAGAATCTCACTTTCACTTATTATTTTGTCCACCAAGACCTTTAGTTGTGAGGTTTTGGCATACTGATGGTAACTTTTTTCTTGTTTAACAGTCGGACCGACTAGCCTAGTGTCCCATTCATTACATTTTAGATACCAGTGAATTGCAGGGTTAACAGCCGACTGTTCCCTTTTTTTTAAATAATAATAAACTATTTTATTATTTATCCTAGATATGCCAAGTACTAAAAATGCAACGGAAGAGAACAGGACAG
This sequence comes from Zaprionus indianus, assembly GCA_018904595.1. NCBI lineage: Eukaryota > Metazoa > Arthropoda > Insecta > Diptera > Drosophilidae > Zaprionus > Zaprionus indianus. The sequence goes on along the minus strand of JAEIHA010000755.1, from coordinate 271,941 downwards.
TACCACAGACATATATCATAGCTCAAAATCCTGCTGTTCTTGCCAGGCTTATGATGGAAAACCAACAACGAGGCATCAATCCCGCGGCCTACACCACTCCTGCATCGGTATTTAATACTTTAGCTGTAGGAATAGATGCCAGTACATCAAATCAGTCGCTTAAAACTTCCAAACTTCCGGCAGCGGAGCTTCTAAAACTAGATCCAGTTGCTAATTCTGAAAGTCTTAAAATTAAATTGGCCGCGAACAGCATTCCTATGCAAGGAGTTGATCCATTATTAACTAATACATTTGAATCATCCATTAGCGCCACAAATTTAAATCATATGCACAGTAAACCCCAGGTGTCAGGTGTATTCTCTGAAAGTATTTCACTAAAGAATAACTTCGTTATATGCACACCTGCCGAGAACGAAACTACCATGAAGGTTTATATGGACAGTAAGCAAACAAACCATAATACTAGAAGTTCTGCCTTTAATTTATATGGCAGTCTTGAAAGGCATCAACCAACGACGGATAAGACTTTACATTCAAAGGGTGGGAGCTTGGAGCGTCATCAATCATTGATGGCAGCTCAAAATATATTTTTTCACAATCATGGCATAAATGTCACTGATCGATCCAGACCCTTAGACCGTCAGACTCAATTACACGCATATAAGCAACAATTGAAAACGTCGATTGAATGTGAGTCTTTACCAGAAGAAATCTACGATTTTGGCGGGGTTGGCCTCAAAACGTGTGTGTCTGTTAAACAAAAAAACGATGCTTTATTGTTCCAAGCACCTACAAGAATTCTCAATCAAGGCGCATATAATTATAATAGCCCTCAGAAGTCCAGTACGAATGAAAGCCAAACATACAGCTATTCTTCACTCCACGACGAGGAGGAAGATCGAATTCAGAGGCGTTTGAAGTCCGCAACAATTCCGTTATCTCTTCAGATTGATACCAAGAATGACATTTCTGCAGAAGAAATTACGGTGCCGCTAAAATCGAATTCGCCAAATAAGGTTTGACTAGATGATGTTTAATTTTGACAGAATAAATGGATGTTTCTTATCTATTATTTATAATTTTATGTTGGTAATTTTTTGATAGTTTTTTTTTTTAATTTAAGATATTTTCGTGTTTATTTTATACCCCTGCAGATTGATTAATTGTGGTCGAAAGCACCGTACAGAAAAACACCTCTGAGCCCAAAAGTAAAGATGTTTTCGAAAAGAATCAGAAGAATCAAAAATTGGCCATCTGTTACAAGAAAAAAATTCTTTATTGGATTTAAAGCTTGATAAAAATTATAAATTTAAATTAACCTTTCCATACTATTTAAATTGTTTTTAAATTTCGGGCAATAATTTTGTATACCTTTGATAGGAATATATGGAAAGCGACTTAAATATTTTCATATAACACCTGTGAATATTATTCCGATGCAATTAAGATAATTTATGTATACGGGACAATTAGTGAATTCTTTGGCCATATTCTGCAAGGGTATAAAAGCTTCGGCTGGTCGAAGTAGACCTTATTATAGTTTTGTTACACAACATTTTTTATCAGTAAAACGTATTAAGAGCTTTAATTTGCAGATCACACATCATCATATTGGCGAAAAACTTAGACAACAACGAAAGGATAGTTATAGTGATGGAGAATGGCTGTACCAAGAGGAAATAATTGTGAGTTTATTTTTTACATATCGTATCGTTGCAATATCTGAAATAAACATTTCATAGAGAAAGCGATCCAGCTCAATACTTCCTGCAATTGGGATAGATCAATCAACAAACCATAAAACAGTTGACGCGGATTCGATGTTAAGTGGACCAAGTAGCCTACCCGACTGTGCGAATACAAGTCAAGTTGTTAGAATAAACGATCTAAATGCCTTACAACCCAAGTTAAATAGCTCTACGTTGGATTGCGTAGATTTATTGGCGGCAGAAGAACAAAGTAAAGTTGCAAAGTGTAAAAATGATGAAATTCCTGATTCTTTACGTCCAGTAACTCGTGCTAATGACGAGGTTTACTGCGCAACCACAGCGGTAGTAAAGTCGATTATGACACTCTCACAAGGCGTGGAAACGTCAGGCAATGGCGATTATTTACATTTGGTAAAAAATGTGGGCGTGGAACTTAGAAATCTACTCAAGTCCGTGGACAAAATTTCAATACTGTTTCCAGCTCAAGCGTTGAGGTAAATCATGATCTATTTAAATATAATGTGTAACATATAAATTATTTTATTTTCAGAGAAGTGGAAATGGCGCATAAAGTACTATCCAAAGACATGCATGAATTAGTTTCAGCAATGCGGTTAGCTCATCAATACAATTCGACTACCTTGGATAATGAATACCGAAAGTGAGTAAACGATCTATGTACTTAGTACCTTAATCCTTAAAAATTTTATATATTTAAACAGGAGCATGCTATCGGCCGCACATATATTAGCTATGGATGCAAAAAATCTTTTTGATGTAGTCGATTCCATTAGAAATAGGTACCAACATATATTAAACAGCCAATTAATCTGCAAATTACAATCCAGCGGTGCCCCTTCTTCATCTTCTCTTTCGGATGTTGATTCTGCCAACGAAGTTTGCGATGTAGATCTTTACGATAATGAAGTGTTAAAGACTCAACACATGCAAATGTCGAGCAGTGATGGAGGAAATACTGGAGATATATTAAAGACAAAAACTCATGGTCATGATACAATGGGAAAAACAAATGAGCCTTTAAAAATAATCGAAGAATCATTTAATGGCTCTGAAGAGCACATGTATTGTAACACATCCGCTTTAAATAGTCAAGCTTAAATTTAGAGTCCATACTTATTTATTGAGTGCGAATGTCTGAATCTAAAGTCTTAAAAATTAAAATCTTAAAATGTACTACTTTGTAAATAATAACAAAAATTAGCAAAAAAAAAAAGTGCGAAGATTATCTGAAAAATGAACTTGTAAAACCTAAAATAAATATTGCTTCACTTAACCCTGACAAACACTTTGAAGAAGATGCATTGAGAAATAAATAATTTAAAAAATATACTTTTATACCTTTCCAACTTTTTTTTTTAAGTGAACCAAGCGAACGCTACAGTTTGGCACGTCCGAAAGTAAAATAAATAGTTACAAATACACTTACAATTACCAAAGACTATTTTTTATTGCTTTACATACATTTGTATGAAGGAACGTACATCAGCAAGCGCAGGCAGACCGCGAAATTTGGAGGAGATGTTGCTATTACAGTCAGTCAAGTATATGTCAAACGGTTTTATACATCGCACAGTACTGTCTCTTGACATTAAGCGATGCGAAAATCATAACCTTAAAGCCAAATGAAACAATCAAGTTATTAAAATTAAACCTTTAAATAGAGTACAAGTTAGAAGTGATACGATAATTATTTCTTATCAACAGAATTCCAAAGTCAATTTTTGTTACCGGTCTTTTTTTAACCCAAAAAATATGTCTCTTCGCATTATTTAATTTTTTATAAGGTTCTTAATTTATTTTTTAATTTAAAAATTTATTTGTTATTTTTCTTTTTATTAAAGCTATCACAATCAGTGATAAAATATATGTATTCTACATTGTCGGAACAAGCCGGATCGCATAGACACTATCGATACGATTCTAAAGGTGCCATACAATCTATCGTTCATTTTTGTTGTTTTTAAGATATTACAAACACAACTTTCTAAATTGGACATTTTTTATACAAATAATATGCATATGAAAATCGTCCCACTTCAAAAAAGATTCCATTGGAACAGTCAACTGTAATAATGGTTTTTGAATACTTTCATTTATTTGACATGCATTTCTTAAAGTATTTAGTCAAAAATAACTATGTACATACATATACAAGTATAGTCCTGACTAAAATAGATACGCCGGAAAATTAGGTCAAAATCGATGGAACCTTGTTATTTTTAAGCTCCTTGCTTCTATCGATTATTGTAAGTCACCGTGCTTAAATTTTTTAAAACTTTGCTCTTTGGTAGCATAGGGACAATCAGTTACCAACTTTTGATAATAACACAGGCCCACAGAAAAAAAGTTGTATGACCTGTTTATGCAGCATATGCAGATATACATATGTATTTTGGGTCGCTGAATCCAAATCCGAGGTCAGAAATTGATCGCCAAAACCTTGAGTTTCTCAAAATTATTTTTAGATTAGGTTGAATTTTAGAAATTTAATGCTTGATTTGCCTTTGGATTCGGATTTGGAAGGTCAATAAACAAGTGGAAACAAATATGGCATGACCCGATCGTGACCGCCATTATTTTTTGGGGCTTCTAAAAATGTTCAAGGTTTTTTGGGGCAAGATCTAAATTGAGATGATTAAATTACATGTGAAAGCATATATCGCATGTCCAGATCAGGATACAATACCCTTTGTGGGGTGATCAATATTTTTGTTAGCTTTTTGTTTTTATATCATAATGACGAAGTTCGCGGATTCGGACCCAGCGAAAAGCTTTTCAGGTTAGCCATATCTCTGGTCTGTAAAGTCAGTATCGGTCGAGTTTTCTGTCGATCCAAGTTTTGATTATGGATCTGACAGTGATTCACAATTCACCATAAATTAGTTTGGAGCCAGAAACAAAATGGATTTTTCAGCCCTTGCTAGTTCGTTGCGCTTGATAGCAGAATTTCCTTGCCCCAAGAAATAATGACCTTGTTCCGTTAGCGATGAGTCCCAGAAAAAACTTTTACCGCAATGCAAGTTATTTCTTTTTAGGAATAGAGTTTGAATAGCTGCTTGAGAAGGATCGTTGCCGTAATTGCTCCTATCCCGTTCATCAAAGTTTGGAATGTGATTCGGCACCAAGGTTGACACCTAAAAAAAATCTATGGTCATCACATCTATCGTGGTCCAGATCTCTTAACATGGAATTTCTTTGATCAAACGGGAACGACCAGATTTCATTAATTAAGTTGGATATGCAACGGCGTTACGCTAGGGTACATCTCTAGTATTACAATGGGTTGCGCCACTCAATGAAAAAGGAAAGTTAACAGATTGCCTTCGTAGTCTCCAGTTTCACATAACAAAAAAAAAAAAAAAAAAAAAATGGGGAGAACCTAAACTGCATTTTAAATTTATTTTAGTTTATAGCAACTGCGAGTCTGCAAAAACGCGTCTTATTATATTATAATTTTTAATATGTATAATTAACCTAATCTGTAATAAATTTATTTTAAATTAGGCCCTAAAACCCTCATGGTTTTTACAAGACATAGGCAGCATAAGTAAAGGCATTAACACAAATTCCAAAGCGTCGTGACAAACTACAGGACAGAGCCGTGCAAGAAGCGCGAAGTGAGCAGAGCCATGCGAGCAGAGTCGCGAGCTAAGCATGCGAGCAGTCATCTGTTGAACGCAGGCAGTTTTTTTTACAAAAATGTGTTTTGACAAGTATGCAAATTCGCAGTATTTTAGTGTTAATACATTGGAAATACATCAAACTGTTATGTTACAACGTAGAAATGTTAACTTAACAGTTCGATGTTCGGCTCTCAGTACAAACAGCGCATAGGATCAAAACTGCTTAAGTCGCAGAACGACAGCGGAACGATAAGCACGCGCGTACTTCTTTGCGCTGTGCGATCGTTTCAATGTGTGCGTGTATGTATGCACATGCTGGCATTTGAATGTATGCGTTGCTAGTGAAGTTTGACAACAGGCAAACATCCCTTTTAGCACTTATCATCTACAAACTGCGGTTTGGTTTTGAAAAGTCATTTTCAGGAAGCAACATCTCGATAAAATGCGTAATTGTGGTTGTGAAAAAAAATCTAATATTCACTTTAATTTGTGAGATATCAAAATAAACCATACATACTTTTATTACTTATCACTTACAAATAAGCTGGAACGAGGCTGCTCAGGCCGATATATCGTATAGCTGCCATACAATCTATCGGCCGATTTTTGTTATATTTCAAGATATGGCTTTCAAACTTATACCATATTACTTTTTAACGATCTTGAATATAATCTCAAAATTGCATCAATTTCGGACTACTATAAACTGTAGCTGCCAAATTAGGTGTCACATGACGGGTTTTAGTTTATTTTAAAAAAAAAAAAAAAAACATCTCATAAATTTTGGGGCACTTCAAGATCAAGAGTTATTAATAAATGTAAAAAAAACAGGCCAAATTCCCCATAGTGCACTGGTCGCAGGCAGCGAAACGCAAGCAGTGAATTACACAGGACCGATCGAGATCACCTGAGCGAGCAAGTCATGCAAGCTTCACAGAGAAGACCAAAAGACGATGAATTCTGTCGCAGGACTTCGAGTTAAGCAGCAAGAAGGAATGAGAAGAGCGTTGATCAGAGGTGCAAGGTAGGCGGGAAGATAGGGAACCCCATTGAGAAATTAAAATGTTAGAGTATATGTGAATGATATAAGAATAAAGTTATGTAAGAATTGAAGGCCCGCGGAGAACATTTGCCAGTAACTTAGTTCCCTCTCGTGCGTGTGTAAAGGGTGTCTCGTGTGTGTGTGTCTGCACACTGCTCCGCCGACCAGTAAAGGATTCTGCGCATAGAGGCGAAAGTACCAGCGGTCACGGGCGCTCCTTACGATAAGCGGCCGGTCAGGCGCACGAGGCACGAAAGGGTGGTCTAGAGTCGGGCACACGTGGGCTCCAAGAGACCACGTGGTGGTGAGATACTCTACTAAGTGGCCTACAAGTGCACGTGTGTGACATGGACTATGAGTATGTCCCTTGTATGCATGTACATTGTACCCTGCACAAATCTCAGAAGCACATAAGCTGTCATTAACCCCCCCTCCTTCTAAATATCATAGGGGTCCTTGTCAAAACCATGAATTTTTCCTGCTAAGACCCTGCCCGGACTGAGACCTGTACCCCGACCTGGGAAACATTCTAACAGATGGCGCCCGAGCAGGGATCCACTTAGACTTGACATTTAGCGGTACTGACGCAACAGGGAACCGAACGAGTCATCGCGTACGTAAGTCTTTGCCACTCAGTAGCCGAGAACCGTTATTCGATTATGTAGAAAGAATGTTTGGCCATAAAATTGTATGGGCCATAAAATTGGAGGGATACACGGATCACTAGGTGCTGATATGGGTGAAAAGCATAGAGGGCCCCACTGGAAGGATCGCAGGGCACGCTAGGCATTGAGTTTCGAGGAAAGGCCCATCTTGGTACCCCGGATGAGACACAGTGAGTTCCCGACGTAGCAGTCTTCGTCGCCAGTCGTGGAGGGGATACCGATTGCAGTCCAGGCTTTCAATGCGCAGCTGGCGTGTAATCATGCCTCCCTGAAGGGAGCACCCGGCCCTTATGTCAGACCCGACGGCACTGGCCACACCACCGGTCCACGGTCCCGGAACAATAGGCTCCACCACCCAGGGACTGGTGGGTCCCAACGGGTTTCCATTGGTTGCCACGCCATGTTGTAAAGGGCGCAGGCCCGGAAAGTGGCCTGATTACTGGCGGAAGGGGACGGAGTCAGGTTTGGAGCACGCATATACAACCGCGGGGCTGTGTCCGTCAACGAACGAAAGTAGATCCAAAAAAAAAAATCTGCGAGTGCTTGGAAATATCCAGAGAATACCAAAGGATGATGAATGCTGTCGCAGGACATTCGAGGTGAGCAGCAAGAAGGAATGAGAAGAGCGTTGATCAGAGATGTGAGGTAGGCAGGAAGAAAGGGAACCACGTTGAGCAATTGAAGTGTGAGAATAAAAGTGAATGATATAGGAATTTTTTCTGTAAAGACACAGGCTGGACTGAGATCTGTTCCCCGGGTTGAGAAAGAGCAGGAAAAATCCTGAATATACATTAGTTTGCATCAGTTGTGTTCGTAAAGTTTACAAGGTGTGTGAAAACATTTATGTAAATGTTTTATTTTTATATAAATTTCAAAATAACTTCTTTGTGAATGCCTTCAACAAAGGATTTGAAGAAAGAGAAAAATAAAAGAACTAAAATAACTATTAATGTGCTGTGTGTATTCGTTTATTTTTTTCGTTTAAACAGTTTAAAGTATTTTTTGTAACATTTTTTGAATAAGAAATGAATTATAGTAGTATGTATTTTTTTCGATCTGGAACTGATAAATTTATTTGACATGTATTTTTATGGAAATAGTAGTTTTGCTAAACAAATGTTGCATAACAAACGAGATTCTCTTGCTCAGAAACACTAGCTGAGTCGATTGAGAGTCTATCTGTCCGTTTTTCTTAAATATTTTCATATAACACCTGTGAATATTGTTCCGATGCAATTAAGATAATTTATGTATACCGGACAATTAGTGAATTCTTTGGCCATATTCTGCAAGGGTATGAAAGCTTCGGCTGGTCGAAGTAGACCTTATTATAGTTTTGTTACACAACATTTTTTATCAGTAAAACGTATTAAGAGCTTTAATTTGCAGATCACACATCATCATATTGGCGAAAAACTTAGACAACAACGAAAGGATAGTTATAGTGATGGAGAATGGCTGTACCAAGAGGAAATAATTGTGAGTTTATTTTTTACATATCGTATCGTTGCAATATCTGAAATAAACATTTCATAGAGAAAGCGATCCAGCTCAATACTTCCTGCAATTGGGATAGATCAATCAACAAACCATAAAACAGTTGACGCGGATTCGATGTTAAGTGGACCAAGTAGCCTACCCGACTGTGCGAATACAAGTCAAGTTGTTAGAATAAACGATCTAAATGCCTTACAACCCAAGTTAAATAGCTCTACATTGGATTGCGTAGATTTATTGGCGGCAGAAGAACAAAGTAAAGTTGCAAAGTGTAAAAATGATGAAATTCCTGATTCTTTACGCCCAGTAACTCGTGCTAATGACGAGGTTTACTGCGCAACCACAGCGGTAGTAAAGTCGATTATGACACTCTCACAAGGCGTGGAAACGTCAGGCAATGGCGATTATTTACATTTGGTAAAAAATGTGGGCGTGGAACTTAGAAATCTACTCAAGTCCGTGGACAAAATTTCAATATTGTTTCCAGCTCAAGCGTTAAGGTAAATCATGATCTATTTAAATATACTGTGTAACATATAAATTATTTTATTTTCAGAGAAGTGGAAATGGCGCATAAAGTACTATCCAAAGACATGCATGAATTAGTTTCAGCAATGCGGTTAGCTCATCAATACAATTCGACTACCTTGGATAATGAATACCGAAAGTGAGTAAACGATCTATGTACTTAGTACCTTAATCCTTAAAAATTTTATATATTCAAACAGGAGCATGCTATCGGCCGCACATATATTAGCTATGGATGCAAAAAATCTTTTTGATGTAGTCGATTCCATTAGAAATAGGTACCAACATATATTAAACAGCCAATTAATGTGCAAATTACAATCCAGCGGTGCCCCTTCTTCATCTTCTCTTTCGGATGTTGATTCTGCCAACGAAGTTTGCGATGTAGATCTTTACGATAATGAAGTGTTAAAGACTCAACACATGCAAATGTCGAGCAGTGATGGAGGAAATACTGGAGATATATTAAAGACAAAAACTCATGGTCATGATACAATGGGAAAAACAAATGAGCCTTTAAAAATAATCGAAGAATCATTTAATGGCTCTGAAGAGCACATGTATTGTAACACATCCGCTTTAAATAGTCAAGCTTAAATTTAGAGTCCATACTTATTTATTGAGTGCGAATGTCAGAATCTAAAGTCTTAAAAACTAAAATCTTAAAATGTACTACTTTGTAAATAATAACAAAAATTAGCAAAAAAAAAAGTGCTAAGATTATCTGAAAAATGAACTTTTAAAACCTAAAATAAATATTGCTTCACTTAACCCTGACAGACACTTTGAAGAAGATGCATTGAGAAATAAATAATTTAAAAAATATATGGTATACCTTTCCAACTTTTTTTTTTAAGTGAACCAAGCGAACGCTACAGTTTGGCACGTCCGAAAGTAAAATAAATAGTTACAAATACACTTACAATTACCAAAGACTATTTTTTATTGCCTTACATACATTTGTATGAAGGAACGTACATCAGCAAGCGGAGGCAGACCGCGAAATTTGGAGGAGATGTTGCTATTACAGTCAGTCAAGTATATGTCAAACGGTTTTATACATCGCACAGTACTGTCTCTTGACATTAAGCGATGCCGAAAATCATAACCTTAAAGCCAAATGAAACAATCAAGTTATTAAAATTAAACCTTTAAATAGAGTACAAGTTAGAAGTGATACGATAATTATTTTTTATCAACAGAATTCCAAAGTCAATTTTTGTTACCGGTCTTTTTTTAACCCAAAAAAATATGTCTCTTCGCATTATTTAATTTTTTATAAGGTTCTTAATTTATTTTTTAATTTAAAAATTTATTTGTTAATTTTCTTTTTATTAAAGCTATCACAATCAGTGATAAAATATATGTATTCTACATTGTCGGAACAAGCCGGATCGCATAGACACTATCGATACGATTCTAAAGGTGCCATACAATCTATCGTTCATTTTTGTTGTTTTTAAGATATTATAAACACAACTTTCTAAATCGGACATTTTTTATACAAATAATATGCATATGAAAATCGTCCCACTTCAAAAAAGATTCCTTTGGAACAGTCAACTGTAATAATGGTTTTTGAATACTTTCATTTATTTGACATGCATTTCTTAAAGTATTTAGTCAAAAATAACTATGTACATACATATACAAGTATAGTCCTGACTAAAATAGATACGTCGGAAAATTAGGTCAAAATCGATGGAACCTTGTTATTTTTAAGCTTCTTGCTTCTATCGATTATTGTAAGTCACCGTACTTAAATTTTTTAAAACTTTGCTCTTTGGTAGCATAGGGACAATCAGTTACCAACTTTTGATAATAACACAGGCCCACAAAAAAAAAGTCGTATGACCTGTTATGCAGCATATGCAGATATACATATGTATTTTGGGTCGCTGAATCCAAATCCGAGGTCAGAAATTGATCGCCAAAACCTTGAGTTTCTCAAAATTATTTTTAGATTAGGTTGAATTTTAGAAATTAAATGCTTGCCTTTGCCTTTGGATTCGGATTTGGAAGGTCAATAAACAAGTGGAAACAAATATGGCATGACCCGATCGTGACCGCCATTATTTTTTGGGGCTTCTAAAAATGTTCAAGGTTTTTTGGGGCAAGGTCTAAATTGAGATGATTAAAATACATGTGAAAGCATATATCGCATGTCCAGATCAGGATTCAATACCCTTTGGGGGGTGATCAATATTTTTGTTAGCTTTTTGTTTTTATATCATAATGACGAAGTTCGCGGATTCGGATCCAGCGAAAAGCTTTTCAGGTTAGCCATATCTCTGGTCTGTAAAGTCAGTATCGGTCGAGTTTTCTGTCGATCCAAGTTTTGATTGTGGATCTGACAGTGATTCAAAATTCACCATAAATTAGTTTGGAGCCAGAAACAAAATGGATTTTTCAGCCCTTGCTAGTTCGTTGCGCTTGATAGCAGAATTTCCTGGCCCCAAGAAATAATGACCTTGTTCCGTTAGCGATGAGTCCCAGAAAAAACTTCTACCGCAATGCAAGCTATTTCTTTTTAGGAATAGAGTTTGAATGGCTGCTTGAGAAGGATCGTTGCCGTAATTGCTCCTATCCCGTTCATCAAAGTTTGGAATGTGATTCGGCACCAAGGTTGACACCTAAAAAAAATCCATGGTCATCACATCTATCGTGGTCCAGGTCTCTTAACATGGAATTTCTTTGATCAAACGGGAACGACCAGATTTCATTAATTAAGTTGGATATGCAACGGCGTTAAGCTAGGGTACATCTCTAGTATTACAATGGGTTGCGCCACTCAATGAAAAAGGAAAGTTAACAGTTTGCCTTCGTAGTCTCCAGTTTCAAATAACAAAAAAAAAAAAAAAAAAAAAAATGGGGAGAACCTAAACTGCATTTTTAATTTATTTTAGTTTATAGCAACTGCGACTCTGCAAAAACGCGTCTTATTATATTATAATTTTTAATATGTATAATTAACCTAATCTTATTATATTATAATTTTTAATATGTATAATTAACCTAATCTGTAATAAATTTATTTTAAATTAAGCCCTAAAACCCTCATGGTTTTTACAAGACATAGGCAGCATAAGTAAAGGCATTAACACAAATTCCAAAGCGTCGTGACAAACTACAGGACAGAGCCGTGCAAGAAGCGCGAAGTGAGCAGAGCCATGCGAGCAGAGTCGCGAGCTAAGCATGCGAGCAGTCATTTGTTGAACGCAGGCAGTTTTTTTTACAAAAATGTGTTTTGACAAGTATGCAAATTCGCAGTATTTTAGTGTTAATCCATTGGAAATACATCAAACTGTTATGTTACAACGTAGAAATGTTAACTTAACAGTTCGATGTTCGGCTCTCAGTACAAACAGCGCATAGGATCAAAACTGCTTAAGTCGCAGAACGACAGCGGAACGATAAGCACGCGCGTACTTCTTTGCGCTGTGCGATCGTTTCAATGTGTGCGTGTATGTATGCACATGCTGGCATTTGAATGTATGCGTTGCTAGTGAAGTTTGACAACAGGCAAATGCTTCGGCCGGCGCGCTGGCAGCCATCATCTAGTCTCTAACTGCGCTTTTTGCGGTTTTTTGAGAAAAGTCATTTTTCAGGAAGCAACATCTCGATAAAAATGCGTAATTGTGGTTGTGAGAAAGAAAATCTAATATTCACTTTAATTTGTGAGATATCAAAATGAAACTTAGCATACATACTTTTTATTACTTATCACTTACAAATAAGCTGGAACGAGGCTGCTCGGGCCGATATATCGTATAGCTGCCATACAATCTATCGGCCGATTTTTGTTATATTTCAAGATATGGCTTTCAAACTTATACCATATTACTTTTTAACGATCTTGAATATAATCTCAAAATTGCATCAATTTCGGACTACTATAAACTGTAGCTGCCAAATTAGGTGTCACATGACGGGTTTTAGTTTACATAGAAAGGATGGGGCCACGCCAAGATCAAGAGTTATTAATAAATGTAAAAAAAACAGGCCAAATTCCCCATAGTGCACTGGTCGCAGGCAGCGAAACGCAAGCAGTGAATTACACAGGACCGATCGAGATCAGAGAAGACCAAAAGACGATGAATTCTGTCGCAGGACTTCGAGTTAAGCAGCAAGAAGGAATGAGAAGAGCGTTGATCAGAGGTGCAAGGTAGGCGGGAAGATAGGGAACCCCATTGAGAAATTAAAATGTTAGAGTATATGTGAATGATATAAGAATAAAGTTATGTAAGAATTGAAGGCCCGCGGAGAACATTTGCCAGTAACTTAGTTCCCTCTCGTGCGTGTGTAAAGGGTGTCTCGTGTGTGTGTGTCTGCACACTGCTCCGCCGACCAGTAAAGGATTCTGCGCATAGAGGCGAAGGTACCAGCGGTCACGGGCGCTCCTTACGATAAGCGGCCGGTCAGGCGCACGAGGCACGAAAGGGTGGTCTAGAGTCGGGCACACGTGGCTCCAAGAGACCACGTGGTGGTGGGATACTCTACTAAGTGGCCTACAAGTGCACGTGTGTGACATGGACTATGAGTATGTCCCTTGAATGCATGTACATTGTACCCTGCACAAATCTCAGAAGCACATAAGCTGTCATTACCCCCCCCCTCCTTCTAAATATCATAGGGGTCCTTGTCAAATCTATGAATTTTTCCTGCTAAGACCCTGCCCGGACTGAGACCTGTACCCCGACCTGGGAAATATTCTAACAGATGGCGCCCGAGCAGGGATCCACTTAGACTTGACATTTAGCGGTACTGACGCAGCAGGGAACCGAACGAGTCATCGCGTACGTAAGTCTTCGCCACTCAGTAGCCGAGAACCGTTATTCGATTATGTAGAAAGAATGTTTGGCCATAAAATTGTATGGGCCATAAAAAAGCTGCGGTGTTATCTGGAGGGAGTTCGACGTGAACACGGATCACTAGGTGCTGATATGGGTGAAAAGCATAGAGGGCCCCCCTGGAAGGATCGCAGGGCACGCTAGGCATTGGGTTTCGAGGAAAGGCCCAACTTGGTACCCCGGATAAGACACAATGGGTTCCCGACGTAGCAGTCTTCGTCGCCAGTCGTGGAGGGGATACCGATTGCAGTCCAGGCTTTCAATGCGCAGCTGGCGTGTAATCATGCCTCCCTGAAGGGAGTACCCGGCCCTTATGTCAGACCCGACAGCACTGGCCACACCACCGGTCCACGGTCCCGGAACAATAGGCTCCACCACCCAGGGGCTGGTGGGTCCCAACGGGTTTCCATTGGTTGCCACGCCATGTTGTAAAGGGCGCAGGCCCATCTAGAGTGGAATCCCCGGAAAGTGGCCTGATTACTGGAGAAGGGGACGGAGTCAGGTTTGGAGCACGCATATACAACCGCGGGGCTATGTCCGTCAACGAACGAAAGTAGATCCAAAAAAAAAATCTGCGAGTGCTTGGAAATATCCAGAGAATACCAAAGGATGATGAATGCTGTCGCAGGACATTCGACGTGAGCAGCAAGAAGGAATGAGAAGAGCGTTGATCAGAGATGTGAGGTAGGCAGGAAGAAAGGGAACCACGTTGAGCAATTGAAGTGTGAGAATAAAAGTGAATGATATAGGAATTTTTTCTGTAAAGACACAGGCTGGACTGAGATCTGTTCCCCGGGTTGAGAAAGAGCAGGAAAAGCCCTGAATATACATTAGTTTGCATCAGTTGTGTTCGTAAAGTTTACAAGGTGTGTGAAAACATTTATGTAAATGTTTTATTTTTATATAAATTTCAAAATAACTTCTTTGTGAATGCCTTCAACAAAGGATTTGAAGAAAGAGAAAAATAAAAGAACTAAAATAACTATTAATGTGCTGTATGTATTCGTTTATTTTTTCCGTTTAAACAGTTTAAAGTATTTTTTGTAACTTTTTTTGAATAAGAAATGAATCATAGTAGTATGTATTTTTTTCGATCTGGAACGGATAAATTTATTTGACATGTATTTTTATGGAAATAGTAGTTTTGCTAAACAAATGTTGCATAACAAACGAGATTCTCTTGCTCAGAAACACTAGCTGAGTCGATTGAGAGTCTATCTGTCCGTTTTTCTAAATTATAAGATTTCAGTCATTATAATAACTTAAACTGATTAAAGAATTATTGAAAAACATCTTTGAAAATATGTCGATGACCTGTTTGCGATTACAAACTCCTCGAAATAAATCCCTACCATAAAAACATACAATTTACGAGAGTAGAAGATTTTTATAATAATACGAAGTCAAAAATAGACAAAAACAATGTGACTTATAAAATTCCTTGCAGTGCCAACAATACAGAAACATGCAATGGTGTATACGTAGGAACGACAAAACTAAAATTGAAAACAAGATTAACACAAACCAAATCTTTTCAATTACGACACCAATGCAACAAATAGCTCTTATGACCCACTGTGCAAACAAACATATCTCTCCGTTTTTTTTTTGTTGTATTATTACTTTGTTTTTATACCCTTCGACCATTGAAAATGGTCAAAAAAGGTATACTAACTTTGTGCAAATGTATGTAACAGGCAGAAGGAGGCGTGGGAGACCCCACAAAGTGTATATATTCATGCTCAGGATCACTAACCAAGTCGATGAAGCCATGTCTGTCTGTCTGTCCGGATGAACACACAGATCTCAGCTATTATAAAAGCTAGAGACCCCAAATTTGGCATGAAGGTTTCTGTTTATCCGGGACAGGTGAAGTTTATTTTAAATGTTGGGTGCGCAAATCAATAATTTCATCTTTTTAGCTGATTTACGAGCGACATATACAAGTTACAACATTCTGTTAGTTAGTTAGACCAACACTTAGCTAATTATAATACCAACATAACGTCAAAATTCCAATCGATCGGACAACAAACACAGAAGTTACGAGGGTCGTTTGATAAGTCCGTGACTTTTTGTATTTGCCGCGCACCTGCTCTAAATACAACACTGCTCCTGTCAGCAGTTATCGATTAACAGCTGACTGTAAAATTTTGAGAAAGCTGCGTTTTTTGGTTTGCGTTTTATAGGCATTGAAAGCAGACGATCTCGTGAATTTTAACGAAAATGGAAAAAAGGAATTTCGTGTGCTAATGGCAAAATTTCATAAATTGGGCTACGAACTGCTACCCCATCCAGCATATTCTCCAGATTTAGCCCCCTGTGACTATTTTTTGTTTCCAAACATGAAGAAATGGCTCGGCGGTAAGAGATTCGGGTCAAATGAAGAGAAACACAGAAACAAACGACTATTTTGAGGGCCTTGAGAAAACCTATTATTTGGAAGGAATAAAAAAATTGGAAAAACGCTGGACTAAATGTATAGAGCTAAAAGGAGATTATGTTGAGAAATAAAACGCTTCTTTGACGAAAAAAATATATTTTATTCAAAAAGTCACGGACTTATCAAACGACCCTCGTATTAAACAAAAACCTTGTTCGCTTTGATTTTGTTTACAGACCAGCAAGCTGTGACGTCATTGCAGTGCTCATGTAGGAAAGAAAAGGAAAGAGAATGCGAGCGCGTAGCGCCATCTGTTGTTCTCTTCTTTTCTATACACACGCTTTTTTTCAAACGCACACACACACATACATACATTTGTGCTTGACCGATAAAATGATACACGCATATTCACGTATTCATACACAGACGCATACAAAGACTTACGTTACGATATTTCTATTAAGTAGAAGTATTGTACAATTATTGACTCTTTACGTTTCGATAAGGTCGAAGGGTATCCCACTGTCGCGTGCCGCTCGACTGTTGCTCTTGTTATATAGTGAATCTTCTCATTTTCGAGACTATCAATAACTGTATCAAATATTATACTATAACCTACCTAGCAGTCATGTTGACTTCAACAGTAAAAATGGCCCATACAAATAATGGCTGGGTTGGAATGCTCGACTTTATGTTGATTAAATGCTTCATGAATACTACGTCCTTCATATCGCTAATCAGGTAGGCATATAACAATCCGATGAAAAAATATAACACCAACTCCGATGCTAAGACCAGAATGAAACGCATGCTCTCTAATCGACAAACCGGCGAGAACGTATCCTTATAGTTTACGCCACATTGCTGCGAACAACCGAACAAATTTTGCAACCAACCGCACTTTAAAGCGCTGTATTTGCCCAAGTGCATATCGCTTCAGGCTAAATACCCATTTGCAGCCAATTGCCCGATGCTCCTTCGGTAATTCTGCAATCTGGCAAACCAGTTTCATGATCTGGGTATGCGGCATATACAGTTATATGGATTTTATGTCGCTAAGTCCAAATCCGAGGCAAAAATTTTGCATTCAAGTCTGAACTTCGATCTAACCTCAAAAACTGAAAAACCTTAGAACACCCCCCAAAATTTATAGAATCCTGATCTGGGCATCTGATATATGCTTTAACATTTATTTTGACTTTCATTCCGCGAATCCGATGT
Organism: Zaprionus indianus; assembly: GCA_018904595.1. Taxonomy (NCBI): domain Eukaryota; kingdom Metazoa; phylum Arthropoda; class Insecta; order Diptera; family Drosophilidae; genus Zaprionus; species Zaprionus indianus. The sequence continues at coordinate 254,402 of JAEIHA010000755.1, read as the reverse complement.
CAAAATTTATCCTATACGTGTACGTTTCGACTTAACCTCGAAAAACTTGAAAAATTTTTGAAGCCCCAAAAAAATAAGGGGTGTCATGATCGGGTCATGCGATATATGTTTCTATATGTTATTGACCTTCCAAATCTCAATCCGAAGTCGAAACTAACCTATCTCGTCCAAATTTTCCAAAATTCCAAGATAATAAAAATAGAATTTTGAAGTAAAAATGTATTACACATATGAACCTATTGCGAATAATGATAAAACGATGCTGTTGGGTATTCCAACATACAATTTTTTTTATATTCAATTTGAATCCACTGCAATCCAATATTAACATGTATCCGTCCCTAAGACTAATAAACAAAACCGACCCTTTGTGTTGATCCTGTGGAATTCCCCTCATTTCATTCACCACTGCCATGGCTCCGTCCCCTCTGGGGGTCCTCTCCAATAGTTGGTGTGACAAGGGCACTGCCCAATTCCACTAAGAAAACTCGACGGCTGAAGTTTTTCTTTTCGACTTAAATATGAATAATGTGTCAAATTGACATAGGGGACGGATGCGTGTTAAAAAACAAGTTAAGAATTGGCACTTTCATGCACACCATTTTGTTGTGGAGTATAATCCACATTCATCGAATTTCTTGTTGACATACTCTTTCCCGTCTGCCGCTCCACTAGATTTTTGTAGTCCATAAACTTGTCAAAGAGCTCATCCTTACCTTTAAGAAAATACACATATGTCCGCCATAGCATATCGTCTATGAACGTCAGGAAATACTTGGATCCGCCAATTGATTGAGTTTCGAATGGACCACATAAGTCCGTATACACTTATTCCAGCAGTTTCTGCTCACGACTGTCGGTCGTTTGCGGAATAGACTTCACGTGCACTTTACTGATCATACACGTCTTGCATGATGTGTTCTTTGTGATATCAATCTTATCCATTCCTCGAACTTATCCTTTATTGTCCATATCTATAAGACTAGCGTAATTCAAATGTCCGTACCGTTTATGTCAAAGCAACGAATCCGCGTTAAAAGCTGTATAACATCTGTTATGTTTTCAATTTTATCGTGTATAGACCTCCAGTTCTGTTAACTTTCAGAGTGCATTTTCCGTATCGCATAATTTTCGCAACCGCATAGCTCGCACTTGAAAAATTCCCCTTCAGTTTGGGAACATATCCAACATTGAGTAGCTCTACTGTAACCAACTCAGTTTACAACTGCACAGTGCCTATGCCTTCTGCTTGCAAGAATCCGGCAACCGCCAAACCAATCATTTCCGTATGATTCTCAAAGTTTGTGAACATCTGCCCCTTACAACACATATGACTTGTTACTCCACTGTCCAAAATCTGTATGAGCTTTTCAAAGCTGCTACCATCCAATGAATTCTTGACATCTTCATTCTGTCAATTTGCCGCCTTGCGACAATTCGCATTTATGTGCCCTTTTTTCCTCCCATCTATAACAGAGGACACTTTGTTGTTTCTTCTTTGTAGCGAACTTCGCACATTTTTGCGTTGCACAAAGTGTGGTTAAATTTTCTGTATGCCTTTCCGTATTCTCTCTCCTTTGGCTTTCTTCCTTTAGTTTTATGCACAAAATTTCGAATGTCGGCAAACTGTCGCGAGTCTCAATGGCGACAACGAAATTCTCGTAATCAAATGAAAGTAATACAATTTCCTGTAACTCGTCATTCATCGTGATCTCAACTCCAGCTAGTTGATCGACGATCTCTCAGAAACTATTCAAGTATACAGCCATGCTCTGACCCTCAGACTAGAGCTACCCACTCAATTTCTTGCTGCTGAGCTGTAAATCGCCCGACGCAACATTCCAAAGCTCAGCATGCACCAACGCGCACTTTATTTGGATCCACCTTGACTCTTAGTTGTTCTCCTCCAGCTTATCGATCAGGTACAACGAACTCATCTTGTTTTCCTGTCGCAATTTACAATCTTTCTAATTGTCAAAAAAAAAATTATCCGTGCCTATTTTTTCATTAACCACATAAGATTAAGATTCTAACACCTCCATCTAGCCTAGAACGAAAGCTGGGCCCATACCCTATTGATTTGTTTGTTGCCGCAGCAGGAGCCCGCATGCGGAGAGCTATAAAAAAAAGAGAGAAACGCGCGTACGTCTCCACTGTCTGAATGTTTATTTGCTGTACTCTGTTATAAACTTAACATAAGATATAATGTTTCTTCCTTTAACGCAAAATTGATTTTTCTCCAACCGAATAACTTATATAAGCGCGATGTTTTCTTTAAGCTGACATAGTATTGCTGAGATTTAATTATATTAATTTACAATCTAACCTTTAATTAGAAACAGTTATTGAACATTTCTCTTTTGCCAAACTTGCTTGCTGTTGACTTATCAAGATTTACAAGTGTGAGCGGTCCACTATTTTTGGCATTGAAACAAAATAACACACAAATGATTTTTTCTTCAATCAAAAATTCGATTTTCTTCTACCTGAAATTTTAAAAAGGTACCTATTATTTTTCAAACCCGAAAACCTTGCTAAGTCAGCTACTAACGTTTCAAAGATTGATTTGAATTGGTATGATAAGAGTCATACGCACTTGTCCCACAACAGCTGTAAAGAGCTTACTAGAACGTACCCCGAAACACATTCAATAAACAACAAAATGAATAAAATTAATAAAAAAAATGTAATCAAAAAAAGTTTACTTATGAGAGAACGTTTTCTTTCGGAGTAATGAAACTTATACCCTTGCAAAAAGGGTTTACTGATTGTTGATATACTAGTTATATATAACGCTACAGAATTGTCTTGTTAATGTGTTCGTTAACATCTAACTAGTTGTGCGATTCTAATTAAAAGTGAAAATATTAAAAATAACAAAAATCGTCAATAGGTTTTATGACAATTGTTTCACATATTATTGTAGTTCTAACCCGTCTCCTTTCAACTTACTAAGAGCATGCAGCAATAGGACATAGGTACATCGTAGGAGTCAAGTTATATCAAGATAACTACTAAACTGAGAGACTTCTTTTCGTTGCAAGACAGAAAAACAGACGGACATGACCAATTTCGACACAACTCTTAGTAACGATTCAGAATGTATATACTTAATAAGGTCAGGATGTTTCCTATGGTGCGTTGAAAATTTCTGTTCTAAAATAATAAATAAATAATAATAATAATATAAAGACTTTATCCGATTGACATTCTCTAATAAAACTCCTATCAAAGTAAGGGATATTGTTTTCGAAGTAAAAAAAAGTGTTATATTAAGAGCCACTACGAATTTATCGTGCTCTCAATCTCTTCCTCCAAAATTATTTGTCTAATTAAAAGGCTATTTAAATGTAGGAGAGATATTGTTTTTGGAGTATAAAATAAAACATATTTTTTGAAGTGCCCCTAAGAATATATTGTGCGCTCAATCCATTCCTCCAATGTAAAAGTGGCAGTTTCGTTCTTTTCGGTATCTCGTTCCTTAAATATTTCTGTAAAGATTTTAAAGATGTTAAAATATACTTGAACTTTATATTTTTATATTACCAATGTATGTTTTTATTTTTACTGCACACATAAGAAAATCATCAAAAGAAATCTTGCCGTCCCTAGAACCATATCGATGACCTAAGGCATTCAGTACACGATTGTTCAAATGGTATCCGGCAGATTGGAGAGCTTCCCGGAGTTGAAAACCTGATATTCTGCACACATTTTCTGTGTCGTATACTTTAAAAATAGCTTTCCACTTTGCAATATTAGTAAGCAATTCCTCAAATTCTTCGAAACCTAATTTTCCTGATTTATCTGCATCCAACATTGCTACCATAGAACGGCAAACGTCTTTGGAGAATCCATGGGTCTCGTCAACAATAGCTTAAAATTGGGGGTAAATGTAATTTTTGATAGTAATTCTAAATCAAACATACCGTTATTATTTACTGGATTATCATCTATTAACCGTTTGTTTGAGTTATCGTTTACTCCAAGTTGTTCTTCAAATGGAGTACCTTTAAGAAATGGACCACATAACAAGGACAGTAGTCCGCATGCATTATTTGAATTTTCAAATGGAGCCGCACTAGTTTCAAATGCATTTTCGGTACCAAAACGTCTATACTCGATTGGCTTTGGTAAATCTTCAATTGAGAATTTATTAATTTTTTTTATATAGTAAATTTGTATTGCTCATTGAACTAACCATCCCGCATAGAGAAATCCAAAATACGTTTAAGCTCCATCCAATCAACTTCCATGTCTTGTCCAGCTATGCTATCAAATAACCGTCTAAGGCTCTCTTTTTGTGTATCAATGGACTTAGGTGTTGGAAAAACTGGCAGTACCTTTAAATCAAATTTAAGGTTTAAATTTGTATGGAATTAGCGTGTATTAACTTACTTTATTTGAATTGTCTCCGTATCCAACATGATCATCACTCTCTCTGTATTTTAGTAAAAAATGATGATTAAATAAAAATAGGATGATAAAAATAACATGCCTTGCAGCCTGAGTCATATGAATTCGCCGATATTATATTTTCTATGCTTAATATACTTACTATACTATATGCTTACTATACTCGTATGTAGTACTATGTATTGACTATAATTGATTAATTTGAAGTTTCGCAATGATAGTTAACAAAGAGTAAAGAGAATTTTCTGGAAAAGTTGCGGAATCTTGAAAATATTGAAGGAACACATGCACAGGCACATGTAGAGTGTGCACTAATAAGAAGTGTCTGTCCCAAGTTTAATCTAGATAGCTTCAAAGGTTACATATAGTTTGCAATGCAATAAACGGACATAGCTATTTCGAATTACATGTTGGCAATGATATACTCAAAATTGGGTTTAACAAGTTGGTCAAAATTAATTTTTTTAATGTCCATTATCATTTAACCATTTTTTAATGATATTTATTTTATTTAAAGTTGTAGTTTAGAAAATTGTTTTATACACGTGGGAGATCTTTAATATCAGTCCAGTCTTTAATGTTGTCCCTAAATATTGAAAGTCACAATGTTTATCTGTCTTCTTAAATTTTAAAAAATTTTTTAAGGGTTTCTACCCTAACAAACAAGCACTGTTCACCGAAAGATGTTTCACTTTTTAGTGTACCAAATTGTACTGATTGACGCCGAAATCAAAGGTGTGCATAGGGTAACAAATTCTATGGATTTTTTAAAACTTGTGAATTTGAATGTATGTTACAGGTAGAATTATGTCATTAATGTCTTAATGAGAGATTTAAACTCACTCATAGAATTTTGATGAGAGTTCACGTATGTTTAACATATATAACTATGTGAAATAATAATTTTTAAAAAGGAAGCATCATATCGCCCGGGGTTTTGATTAGCAAGCACTGTTTTAATTATACAAAATTATATTGGCCACTCAAGAAGTATGCAACAATATTTATATTTCCTTTAAAATAATTTCATTAGAAAATAAATAAGAAAAAATGGGTGAAAACGTTTTTAAGCCATCTAGATTCCATTCAAACCCTTCACGTGGGACCAAGAAGCGATACCAACAGCAGTTTTCTCAGAAAATTGATCATTTGTTTACCTTTTAATATGCATGAAAACAGATTTTTATGCGGGCTTAGGCTTATCTCTCAATTTTTAAATTTTCGTTTTTTTATATTTTTATAAAGGAAAAACTGTGTATTTTGACTTGTTTTTTGACCTTCCAATTCCGAATCTGAAGTCAAAATCCGCCTTTCACTTCGAAATTTCAACCCAAACTAAAATTTTTTTGAAAAATTTTTGAAATTTTGAATTTTTTTTATATTTAGATAAGGGTGTATTTGAAAATGAAATAAGAAAATTGACCCGTTGGTTTTTGTAGTTTTGCCCGTTATATTATCACATTTTAGAAAAGGTTCGTATGAGTAATGATTTTTTACTTCAAAACTATGATTTAGAAAATAAAAAACGTGACTGTACATAATTGACTAAATGCCATAATCCATGATCAAAAATTTTCAAAATGTTGGAAGTTTTTCAAAATTGTTTAAGGTTGGGTAGAAAATCGGACGTGATAGATTAGTTTCGACTTCACATTTGGAATTGGAAGGTCAAAAAACATATAGAAGCATATATCGCACTACCCGGTCATAAACCTCCATTTTTTTTTTTGGGGCTTCAAAATTTTTTTGATATTTTTGAGGTTAAGTCGAAACTTAGATGTGCAATGTTTATTTTGAATCGGAATCGGGCTTAGAAGATTAAAATACATGTTAAGACATATATCGCATGTCCAGATTAGGATTCTATAACTTTTAGGTGATATTCAAAGGTTTTTCAATTTTTTGAAGCTATGTCAAAGTCCAGACGTGATGGCGAAATTCTGACCTCGGATTCGGATTCAGCCCAAATACATATAACTGCATATGCAAAATAATTAAACTTTTTTTTTTGTGGGCCTGTGTTATCAGTTGTTCTCCATATTTAAACTTGAGCGGTATGTTGCAGGTATGCACTACGGGTAGTTAACGAGCTATTTTATTTTTTAAATTGATTGAAATATCTAACAGTCTAGTTCACAGGACTGTATATTGGCTGCAGCCAACCTTCATAGTAATAACATGCATAAAAGTAAATGTATTTTTCCTTTTAAATACCCACCCCTTGAAAATTACATTGGAAAATATTACAATTGCTTTAATCGGCTGCTGAACAAGCTCTAATATACAAACTCATCTTCGGCTGTATTATATACGCACTCCATATTATTTTTTGTTTCAGAGAAAACTCTAATGATGAATTCCCCTTCTTCGTTGGGGTCGAAAGTTGAGGGGACAACCAGATAGTGGCCGGGTGGTAATTTAAATCGAGCACATACCTATTGAAAAATATTTTTAATACTGGAGTAAGAGTAATAATAATAATTTAGTAATACTTACTTCACGAGTATTGATGAAGTGTGGTGATCGCCCAACTGAAGACTTGTATTTAAAGAAATTAATACCTAATGGACGGCTTTCAAGGTCCTGATCACTTAAGCTGTAAATGGCAAAACCAATCGTAAGACATTCCATTCCCATATTTCGTTTAGATCTACGATTTTTTTGCATCAAAGCTACGATAACTGTGCAGTGGCCATCAGCATCATTTTCATCAGGATCAACCAAAGAAATAATATATTGAGGATTATGCCAGAACGTATCCAAGAAATTTCGGCAACCACCAGCTGTTACGCCGGGTGTCCATTCGCCCTCAAACATAGACATCTCCCATTTATGTTTTACATTATGTTGGTACTCTTCTGCATTTCTTTGCGAAAATGAATCTGGGGATAAATTGCATATCTCAACGCGATCAAAATGAGTCAAAAAATCCTGAAATGACATCCAAAATTCTCCATCTCTATCGAATGTAAGTCCAATTTCAGTTTTTTGTTCCTCAGGTATATATCGCCATTCAGGCGAACTGTCACTCCATGGGCCGTTCCATTCGGCTTCATTTCCCCAAGGATTTCTCATTCGAATCATTGGAATTTTTCCTTGTCGATTTGGTGTAACAATATCAATGAAGCAAACCTTCAAATAATAAAAAACATACATAGGTATGATGCATACTTTAGTATTATTATATGATTTCAAGTTGAATTAAGAATCACCTTAGTAATTGAGTAAGCATGTCCTCGTATAAGTCCTTGCGGTGTTTCAGCTTCCAGTACATTAGGATCGGCCTCTATTGAACAACCCATCATTGAGTTGCGTTCGGCAGACATTTGAAGTATGCTAAAGAGATTTTCAGGAGATTCTTTTAGATCGTACCACTCGCTAACACCCCCAGTGAAATCTTCCATGGCCTCGCATGTTGTGCCACCTTTAAGAGCTTCATAAGATCCGTGTAACCTAGGGTTAGAATTATAAGAATTTGTTATATTTATTAAACTCTATCTTACTTGGCATATGCTTTCTCTAAGAGCGCACTCCAGAATTCATTCTTTTCAGCTGAATGCATATAAAGTAATTCACCACGGTATGTTGGCAAGCGGTCATCCACAATTACGTCGACCCATTTACCTATTAAATTTATTAGTTAATCTCATAAAGAAGCTTTTCAATCAATTATATAACCTACATAAACAGACAACGCAGTCAAACTACAATAGTTCTGTTAAACTTTACTGATGTTATTTTCTTAATAAAAATCTGACTAATTCGATATATCACTGTGTTTGAAGCGAGTGACAAAATTAGAATTAGGTTTTTAAGATATTACATCTGAACAAATTGTTAATTTTTATCCTAAATTATACATTTAATTTTTCCAATCAAATATGTTACAATTAAAGTGTAATGTGTTTAGTAGCATCGGAAGAACATCTGAGTTATATTTTATTTTTTCGTTTTGCATGAAATGCTTTATTAAATGAGAAAAGTTGTCAGATGTTTTGATTGAATGCGAAGAATATATATAAACTTTTACTGTTAACATTAATTGTTACTGAAAGAGAAATATCATCGAAATAGAAATGTATTTTTACAAAAATCTTTTTTCGGATCTTATCCCAATGACAGCTATACATTCAAATTATCTTTTTGATTATCTTATTATCGAAAAGGGACGGTGTGTTTAAAAAAATCAAATAGCACATAAGAGGCAAAACTGTTGACTGATTTGTCAGCAATCTTACGAAAACGTACAGAGCATGCCAACAAAAACGGAAAAACACATGTTAAGTTGGATAAATCATTACTGGATTTAAATATATGTATTTAAAAATAATTTAGATTCGCCGTTTTGCAATCAAACTTTAAACCACTACAAATTTGAATATACGCACTTTCCCGTTGCATGGAAGCTATGATTTGAATTAATTGTAGAATTTTGAAATTCAAGGAACATAAGTCGGAATAAAATGTATTAATTGTAATTTATTAACCATATTAATACTGTCCATAAGTTTCATGACATTAATACGATTCAATTAGTTTGGTAATATATAATATATTATAACTGTGCACAAACATTTTTTATTATAATTTTATATCGTATCGGTATTAAAGGTGCAGTATAAATTATAATTAAACCTTATAAGCAATATATAGATATATCAAATACAAAGCGATATGTTACATAGTACTCTTCGCCAAATTACAAATAACCGTTGCATATCATGTAGTATTTATTTTGGACTTAGACGTCTTAAAAGTTTTGTGACATCCAAGGCTCGAAATAAATGCAGTCAAAATAAAAGTAATGTACTTTGACCACTCCATCTGAGATTAGATTACCATACATGGTTTCCCCAAACCCAATTGAGTTTGTCTCTAGCCAGCCATATCTTAGCAGGACGATATTATCCTGAATCGACTTGCGAAATCCCGGTCAATATTATGGAAAAACAGGCAGGTAAGCTGAAAAATGAATCTCCGTATCTTCAATACGTGTGTTGGATAGGTACTAGCCGTCAGAGGCACTGGAAGCAGTTCCCAGCAGATCAGCTCGTCCCGTGCCGGGAGATAACCAGCCTAGGGTCCCATAAAAAAAAAATGTCCCATTCTCTAACGGAAAGCCAGAATGGCGATCCCCTGCTCTAAACAGTCTTACTGCGGATCTCAACTGGTGGACCACAGTTTTCTCCGCTACTCATGGGAACCAGAGTAGCAACACTATGGAACCTGCAGACGTGGTAGACAGCGCTGGAGCGGACACCTCATCTTGGTACACAACTATAGACCTCTATATTGCGTATAGAGTTCTCGAGGGCAGCCTGTTGATTGCTCTGAGCAAGTCGGTAGAAGGCAGCATATCACAGTGCCAGTCCAAAGTTTGCTTGGTAGGCATAACAAGGCCCCGATTTAAGGAGCTTTACATTCAAAGCTGTGTGGAGTTGAGACGTCGGGGGCCATTTTATTGAACGTTTAACATGGACGCCCACAACCAGAAGAAAGCTTCGTAGAATATGGCGCCGCATCGTGAAACTTCGTATGTTGAAATGGAGGGGAAATGAGATTACAAAAAATCAAGGAGAGTGAAACTGACAAATTTAAAAGAAAGAGAACGAGAGCAACAGTGGAGCGGCACGCGACAATGGGATACCCTTCGACCTTTTTTGAAACGTAAACAGTTAATAATTGTACGATACTACTTCTTAATATAAATATCGTAACGTGTAAGCCTTAATAAGGAAACGGCTGTATATGCATACGTGTATATGCATGCAGCATTTCATTGGCCAAGCACAAATATATGTATGTGTGTGCATTTGAATGCAAAAAATGCATGTGCATAGAAATGAAAAGAAGAGCAACAGCTGGCGCTACGCGCTTGCGTTCTCATTCCTTTTCTTTCCTACATGAGCACTGCAATGACGTCACAGCTTGCTGGTCTGTACACAAAATCAAAGCGAACAAGGTTTTTGTTGGTTAACGTCTGTGTTTGTTGTCCGATCGGATTGAAATTTTAACGTTATTTTGGTATTATAATTAGCTAAGTGTTGGTCTAACTAACTAACAGAGTGTTGTAACTTGTATTTGTCGCTCACAAATCAGCTTTAAAATTTAAATTATTGTTTTGCGGAGGCGGTAGGCGTGGCACCCAACATTTGAAATAAGCTTCATCTGCGCCAGGTAAACAGAAACCTTCATGCCAAATTTGGTGTCTCTAGCTTTTATGCCAAGTAACAATTCTATATGTAGTACTTAGTAAGTCCTTTGTAATATATATTTTGAACAATACTGTTTTTACATTTTGTTGCATTAAAAAATTGATAAATTTCCAAATTCTTAATCAGAGTATCGTTATTACAATGCACACCAATTTTAAATTTATAAAAAGAAACAAGTGAGTAAAAACAAGAGCAATAGTCGAGCGGCACGGACTTCGACTTTTTTTTAAATGTAATGAGTACATTATTGTACGATACTACTCCCTAAAAAAATAATGTACCGTAAGCCTTTATATGCAATATATGTCTGTGTATGAATACGTGTATATGCATGCAGCATTTCATTGGTCAAGCACATATGTATTTGTGTGTGTGCAAAAAAGGCGTGTGCATAGAAAAAAAGACCTGAGCTTTCGTTCCCTTTCTTCCCTACACGAGCATTGCAATGACGTCACAGCTTGACAGCTATGTTGACTATATAGTTAGCTTAGCATTGTAGTTATTTAGTATTTAGTATTATTCTAAATAAGAAAGTATTATCTTTTATACGCCGCTTTCAATTCGACTTAAAAAACTTAAATTATTGAAATGCGGTTACGGTGGGCGTGGCACCCAACATTTGAAATAAACTTGATCTACGCCTGTTAGACAGAAACTTCATGCCAAATTTGGTGTCTGTGGCTTTTATAACATCTGAGATCTGTGTGTCCATCTGGTCATTCGGACAGACATGGCTTAATCGACTCGACTCGACTCGTTAGGAGGATTTTTCATTCAAAGACAATTGCCGCCAAATAAACAAATATACGTTTTCTAAAGCAAGCTAAAAGGGCCAGCTGATAACTGACAAAAAATAGAATGCAATAACATAAACCGTTCAAAAAAATTGTCAATGCCGTTTGTATGCAAAAACCACCGGTTTCTTTTCGGTCAACCCAATATATGTCATAGAATAAGTTCACCATCTTACATGAGTGTACAAATGTGGCGACATTGACATTTCATTGACACTTTTGGCAAGCACGCAGCTAGAGAAGAGAATACTTTTCTGGTGAGGTAAGGTCTGGTCGCAAGACGGTGACACAATGTAAAGTCTGAACGTTAACAATCACTAAAAAAAAAGGAAATCGATAAGTCACCGTCGACAAATAAGTATACAGAAACCTACGAAAATTTAAACTTTAAGGCTTAGCTTTTTTTTCGATCGAGCCTTCATGCGAACAAACGGGCATGGCCATATCTACTTGGCTGGTGGTCTTGTTCAAGAGTATATATATTTTGTGCCACGCCATCTTCTCTCTTTTACATACATAATCATACATAATAATCGCGCAAAAATATATTTGGTTAAAAAAAAACTTACCATATTGCCAAAAGCGAAAATGAAATATTCCAGCATAGTTTTCTTCAAAACTTTGGTCGGGTGGAATTACCCGGAAAAATAACGACGATTCTTGAGTTAAATTGGCAGTTGCAGCCAAAAGCCAACAATCTCCTAATTCACCTTGTTGTACATCAAATCTCGAGTAGCCTTCAACAAAAAATTGAGGATTGTCAACTATTTCCTGCAAAAAAATTGAAAATATCTTAAAGACACTACAAAATACACTGAAATAATATTTTTTTGGTATCTTTAAATATTAAGTAGTTTATTTTTCCAAAGTCAGCTGAGAGCTGCCCTAAAGATTTAGTCTGTGACTTAAGCAAAGCATTAATTTCTATAGAATTTATAGAAGTCTTAAAGAATGTCATCCAAACGGACAAACTTACAAACGGATGAACATTTTAAAAATAATATTGTAGATAATGTCAAAAACCAGACGTGATAGGACAACTTTTATTGTTTAAGTCGCTAATATTAAACACAAAATTGACTTTATTATGCTAGCGCGGTGGCCGAAAGATTTACCGGCTGTCAAACTGGGGAAGCAACGCATTCATTCATGTGCCAGCTTATGTTTGAATATACGCACACATTAAAACAATCGCACAGCGCGAAGAATTTCACCCGTGCTCATCATTTCGTTGTTATTGTGCGACTGAGTTGGTACCACAATGCACTTCTTCGGGTTTACTAACGAAGATGACCAATCGCTCACTTGTGATACACTATTAAAACGATTACTTTAGATACTGTGCGAGTTTAAAATTACCTCAATTTAGTGTTTACCCAAAAATCTCGAAAAAGGAATTTTACTTTGTTTAAAAATTAGTCATGATATGCGGTATTTAATAAGTTTAAAGTTAAATTTTAATTGTGGATAATATGATAATACTTTTTGGGCTCTAATATACTAATATACTAATACTAAGACTTACATGCGGGCGCATCCATTCTATATATCGATCAGGTCGACGTGAAAACATAAGGCTCTCATTACTAGCCGGAAAAAGCGGATCCTCAAAAAGCGATCCATTCATCAAACAGTTTTTTAACAGAGTTTCAAAATCCTGTACATCTGCAAATTGACTACTGGAATTATTTTCACCCAACTGGAAAGAAAAACTTGTCAGTTAAATCACCATTTTTTTCTTCAATTTAAAAAACTTGATTTAATTTTTTTCTAAAACCTATTTAAAAAGTATTAACTTATAATCTTAAATTATAAAATACTAATTATATTAAATATTAGTAACTAGCTGACCCGGTGGACTTCGTCCCACCTAGCCGTGATTCAATTCAAACAAATACATCTTATGACAAATATAGAAAATATATATATAATTTATTCTCTTAATGCTAGGGCGTGGACAATATTCTTGGTTAGCCCATTTTTAGCTAGGACAAACAAACTGAAGGGTTTACCCACTCGCGAGCATGCCACGTATAATTGACCATGTGAAAAACATGGTGTGCTCAAATCTAAGCCACAAATCGACATCGTTTGACCTTGGGACTTTGCAAGTGCGCTTGCGGAGTCCTCACCTCCCATAAAGTAGATCTGCAAAAATTTGTGTGGTTCGTTTGGCATCGGTAACAATGCGCCCATTTTATGAAAAACTTGGCCTCTGATTTTGAATGTAGAATTGTATTGTTGACCATTTGCATTACTATTTTTTATGACTTCTGTTGCTCCGAACGATGTCATTTGAGAGCATGAATTGAATGTTCGAATGGACTTTAGGAAGAGGTTAGAATCTGGATCGGTGCCGGTAAGTAAACCGTTCAATGGTTCCGGTGGTATTTCAATCGGAGGTAGTTGGACCGTGCCAGACGCGCAACACATCCCGGCCGGCTACTTGTTGAATTTGAGAGCATGACAATGAGGGTTTTCCTTGTCCATATCACCAATAGCGACTTTTGCTCGTAATGGAATGCCAGACGCAGGAATGAATTTGATACAAATGCTCGATGCACCTGTTGGAGTTGTTGGTTACTTGTTCTGCGTCTATTCATTCTGGAACGGGTTAATTGTCGTTGTTCGACTCTTATTTGTTTCGGAGGAGTTTACTAACAGTGTGACAGCAGAATTGTATATATAAGATGTGTATTCTTGCAAAAATTCTCGCACACACCAAACTATTTATTAGATAAGGGCACCATTGAATAGTTTCCTGAAACACCCACTATTAAACTGACAATTTCAAATTTTCCAAATATGCAAAACTGTCTTAATGCCATTATATTTTTACATCAACATCTTGATTATTTGCCTAGAGCCAACACTGTAATCGTAAGAGTTCAGGTATCACTCAGATTCTTCCGTGGTAAAGACACCAATGTACACCACCTAAACAAAGTGGTGGAGGATTTCTTGGACACGTGTACAATTTGTAAAAAAGAATAATGTTAAGAAGTAGAAAAGTAAATGCTTTCACATAAATAAATTTAAACTTAAATTAAAATAAAATAATAAAAGATAAGGTCAGCGATACAAGCATACTTTTTACATACCGTTTCGACTTCAATATTTTTTAAAGTATATATTTACATATTTACATTACATATTATCAAATGTCAAATTGGAATTGGTTGTTGAGCTTACCAAAATTTTATACCGGCTACTCATAGGGTAGAAGGGTATAATAACTTTGTGTCAACGAAAAACAGGCAGAACGCGGCGCGGCAGACCCCACAAACAATATATATTCTTCAGCATTATAGCCGATAAAGCTATGTCAGTCTAACTATCTGTCCGTCCGCTAATATGGAAACCCATTAGAGCTAGTGCTACCAATAGCTATCAATGTAGGTTATTATTGCACGCAGATCAAGTTTATTTTAGACTTTAGCCACTCCTCCTTCCGCATCCGTATATCGATAAAATAGAGAGAGTTTGGTATGACGGTTCCTATATGTAGTATGCGCACATCAACTTTATTTCAAATGTTGCATTCCACACCCACCGCTCATGCAAATCAATAGTTAAATTTTTCAAACCGATTTGTAAGCATCTAGATATACTATATTTCCTCGAAATTCAATCCGATCGATTATTTTATTTCTTGCTAGTTAGTTTTCATATTATTATTTTGTTTCACTCTAAAAAACATATTTTTTTCTTTTTTGTGAAATTTTAGGAATAATTATTTATTTTTAAATAAATTAATAAATTAAGAAAAACAAACCAATAGCTACAATAGGCTAACTTCGCATACCAAAAGTTGTTTTCTCTTGCAGGTTATTATCTCCTCCGATCTCTCTATTTTATAAATAAATGATGTAGAATTTATTGGTATTATGAATATTCATTATGTGTCTTTATATAATTGGCACTGATAAGTTATGTAAGTATGTTACTGTCAAAACTGTTTTCATAAAAATGCAGTTCGACTCCTCATAAAAATTTGTTGTATACCATTCGACCATTGAAAATGCTCAAAAAAGGGTATACTTACATTGTTCAAATATATGTAACAGGCCGAAGGAGGCATTGCAGACCCCATAAAGTATAAAAATGTATGCTGAGATTCACTAGTCGAGTCGATTGAGCCATCTCTGCCTGTCTGTCTCTCTGGATGTCCGGATGAACACACACATATGTATCTTAGCTAATCTAAAAGCTTTAAATATCAAATTTGGCACGAAGGTTTCTATGTATAGGTTTCTTTTAATAGGCGCATATTAAGTTTATTTCAACTGTTGGGTGATACGCCCAAACCCTTCGCAAATCAATAATTTAGTTTTTGAAATCAATTTGCAAGCGGGATAAAAAAGATGCAATTTTTTTAATGAAATAACTACGTATCCTGCAAATTAATTAATTTAATACATAAAAAACTGAATTCCATAATTTTTAGTCACTCTCTAACATTAACTATATTCGCATCAAGCTTTAAGTCGGTTAAAGTGTTTAAATGAGAAAAATAATTTACGCTGCTTTAGGGTTTTCTGATAACCTTGGGCCAAAAAAGGTCATTTTTATATTATTGTTATCTTACTTGTACCTTTTTACGAAACGAAGTTATCATACATAATTAATTATTATTATCTCATGGTCAATATTTTATATTATAATAAATAATGTTGACTTACAACTCGCATATTTTTAATGCTTGGCAAAATTCTTTTAGTAGTAGCTTCCTTTTTAACAAATATTTCATTTATAACAGATCCGACAACATCTTTAGCAGCTCCCATTGCGGCTTCACCGGCGGCATTAAGGAACTCTTGTCCTGCCTGCTTTAAAAATCCTTTCAGCTCATCCATTTTTAAATCCAATTAATGCAATATTTCTGAAATGCACAAAGTTATATGTTTTTAGTATAGCAAAGTTCTAATATACAACGTCGAGACGGTCACTTTAATAATTTCCGTATTTATTCCGACTTGTAATTTGCAATTTAAGATAGAGTTGGATATAGAATTAATCAATATGAATGTATGTGCATTTGTTAATTAAATTAAAACAAACAATTTGAATTTAATAGTCAAACTAAAATATCATATGTGACCCATCTAGCGACGCTAAAATCACCATTTGATTAATGTATATTTATGATTTTATTATAAGCTGAGGTCTCAATATTTAAACAGACTCAAGAACATAGCTCTCCTCTTATATTGATATCTTTCATGTACTCGTTAACAGAAATTTGAGTTCCAAACTGTCAATTGTATAAAATATATTTGTACAAAATCTTAATTTCTAACTGATTACATAGACCCAAAAAAAAAAAAAGTTTTATGAAATGGGTATGCTGCATTTTGGGCCGCTGAATCCGAATCCGAGGTCCGAATTTCACCACACGTCTGGACGTCGCCACAACTTCAAAAAAGCGAAAACCCTTTAAATATCCGCAAAATGATATAGAGTCCTGATCTGGACATGGGATATATGTCTTAACATGTATTTGGATCTTCTAAGCACGTCTCAGTTTCGACTAAACCTCAAAGAACTCTAAAATTTTGTAAGGCTCCAAAAATTAATGGAGGGTCATGATATGCTACTATTTGTTTTTTGACCTTCCAAATCTGAAGTCAAAACCTGCCTATAACGTCGGAATTTCAATCTAATCTTAAAAATTTTTGATAAACTCTCGTAATTTGGAATTTTTTTTTAATATTAGATAAGGATGTATTTGAATATATATGTATATTCCCGTTGGAATTTGTCTTTTTATCCGTTATTTTATCACATTTTGAAAAAGGTTCATATGAGTGATCATTTTTTACTTCAAAACTAAAATTTATCAAATAAAAAATTAAAACGTGACTGTTCATAATTGAGCAAATGCCATAATGCAAGATCAAAAAACTTTAAAATTTTGGAAGTTTTTCAAAATTTGTTTAGGTTAAGTTGAAATTTAGAGGTGATAGGTTAGTTTCGACTTCGGATTCAGATTTAGAAACATATATCGCATGATCCGATCATGACCCCCAATTATTTTTTAGGGCTTCAAAAATATTTCGAGTTTTTGAGGCTAAGTCGAGGTCTAGCCGTCTAGTGTAAATTTTAACTTCGGAGTCGGCCTTCGAAGGTCAAAATACATGTTAAATCATATATCGCATGCTCAGATCTGGATTCTATAACTTTTGGGAGGTATTCGAAAGGTATTCAGTTTTTTGAGGTTAGTCGAAGTCCAGACGTGATGGCGAAATTCTGATTCGGATTCAGCGACCCAAAATACATATGCCGCATACCCAGATCATATAACTGTTTTTTTTTGTTGTGGGCTTGTGTTATTTCTATAAAAGCAGCACGATATATCCGTCCGTGTGTGGCACTGACAAGTTTAGTTAAGTCGAAAAAGTATTAATGATCTTAATACAAAAAAAATTAAGGTACCTTCTGAAACTGTATAAAAAATACAAATATTGGCTGTAACGTAATGTTTCATATAAAACAACACTATTGTTAACAAAATACGAGTATACCGACTTCTCCGTAACCAGTGAAATTTTTCAGTGAACTTAATATCTCTAGGCTTAACTAAAGTCATTTAAGTCATTAGGGAATTATCTCAAATATTATTGTAGATTCTATAGCTAATATATGTACATATGTAATTTCTCAGACATCCCATCCGAATCGCTCCTATTTATTTGCAGCTCGACTGTTGATGCTGATCAAAAATTCCAGACAGGACATATGCATACATATATGTATATAGTTTTAGGGTTAGCAATATTTTCTGGAAACTCTTGACCAAAATTAATATACCCTCTGTTAGGGGATTAATATGTATAGACGTACATACATACGTACATATGTATGCATGGTTGAATGTATTTGTGTGAGTTTATTAGATGGTGACATCATTTGGGAGTATTCAATGAACATACATACACATTTATGTATTTCAAAATAAATATAATTATATAGGTTTTAAATTAATTTATTTACAAGCACGTGTATTAAGTTGTACGTATTTCAATGTTGTTCAATTTTATTCAAATAATTATGTTTAACAACGAATTAGTTGGCACTGTATGTGTATTTCTATTCCTAAGCCGAACTAGCATATTGAGATGCATAAATTGATGCCAATATCAACAACAACAAAGTAACACATGTAAGTAACATAAACATATAAATACAAATATAAATATAAATATAAATAGGTACAATACATACGTGATGACAAAAATCTATTTATACATATAAATTAATTTATGCTAATGATGACTAAAGAAAATATATCTATTTATTTATAAAAATAAGTTTTAGCTCTATTGTTTACATTTAAATAAATGTCAGACTGCATATATATTTATTTGACAGTATGTTCTATTTCTTTTGAATAGAATATGTTACTCACCTAAATTGGAGAACTTTCTAATGCGCTCGCAAACTATCTTCGTAATAAACCTGTTTTATTTAACAGTGAGAAATCAAAAGTACTATATATGTATTTTTATCCGAAGCAGCTGATTCACAATAAACAATAATCGAGACTGACTTTATATTAGTTCGATTTTAAGGCGCTTAATAGAGAGTACATAGAGAAAAAATCGTTTTATCGTAGAATAATCGATAAAATTGCATCTTTAAAAAGCCTATCGCTGATATTATTTAAATTAATTTTGGAGGAAATAAACTGTATTTGGAGAAAAATTACGAGATTAAACTTTTTCAAGAATTCTATTTTTTCCGTTCCTAATTTTTTAAGTTACATAGCATAGATATTGTATAGTCATGCCTTGAAGATCGTACCAGTGACCCTGCCAACTTATGAAAAAATGTGTTTCAGAGAAATGCATCCATGAGATAAAGATACATACAACAAACTCAACACAAGTGTATTGGAATTTTCATTCTACATAAAAAATTTTACATTTAAGCATTTCATAGAAACACACTCAATGTAACATTAAATACCACAAGCTTGATAAGTATAAAATCATCATGACACTTACTGTGTTAGTTTTTCCATCACTTTGGCTAATTTCAATTAGTTTGTTGATGCCATTTACCGACTCGACTCAATCTGGGATTTACATAGATAATGGTAAAGATCAGACAATCATGCAACGCGTGCTCAATGAAGATGATAAATTGGATGTTTCATATGAGATACTGGAGTTCTTAGGTATTGCCGATCGGCCCTTACATCAAAAGAATCATGGCTTATCTCTTAGGAAATCTGCACCTAAGTTCTTGCTGGACGTTTATCATCGTATTACATCCGAAGAAGGCCTAGTTAATACGGAAAACACAGCTCACAGTCGTTCTAAGCGCGATGCAGAAGAAAGTGAACAGAATTTTATTACAGATCTTGACAAGCGAGCAATAGAGGAGAGTGATATTATAATGACGTTCTTGAACAAGCGTAATCACAATGTAGAAGAAATTCGCCACGAACATGGATGTCGATTGTGGTTTGATACATCTAACATTCCTAACGACAACTATTTAATGATGGCGGAACTACGAATATACCAGAATTCAAATGAAGGAAAATGGTTAACAACTTATAAAAAATTCACAGTTACAATCTATTTGTTACGATCGACAGAGTCATCACATAATACGCTTGAGCCCATATCGTCGGTCAATACAACAGGAGATTACGTAGGCTGGCTAGAGCTCAATGTAACGGAAGCTTTGCATGGTTGGCTACTTAATCCAAAAGAGAATCACGGTATTTATATCGGTGCACACGCCGTTAACAAACCAGAACGCGAAATCAAACTCGACGATATTGGCCTAATACATCGTAGAATTAAAATTGACGATGAATATCAGCCCTTTATGATTGGATTCTTTAGAGGACCGGAACTATTAAATTCTTCTTCGCATGCTACTCAGAAAAGAACAAAACGCAGCACTTTACATCAGCGCAAGAAGAAAAAATCTGAACAAGTAAATCCATTTGTAGAAAACGCAATTGAAAGTACACGTAGCTGTCAAATGCAAACACTATATATTGACTTTAAAGATCTAGGCTGGCATGATTGGATTATAGCGCCTGATGGATATGGAGCATTCTATTGCAGCGGAGAATGTAATTTTCCACTTAACGCACACATGAATGCCACTAATCACGCAATTGTTCAAACTCTGGTACACTTGCTTGAACCTAAAAAGGTGCCAAAACCATGTTGTGCGCCTACCCGATTAGGTGCATTACCTGTTCTATATCACTTAAATGACGAAAATGTCAACTTAAAGAAGTATAGAAATATGATTGTAAAATCTTGTGGGTGCCATTGAGTTAAACATACTTATTATAAATAGTTTTATATTTCTTTGTGTATTATTGTGTAATCTCATATCTTTTGTAAAAATAAAACAAAACTACTGTAAAGCTTATACTTTTCTTGTGCACATATTTTTATTTTCAATTCTGTGTTATGAACACCAGTTAACTATTTTAAATTACGACAAATGAAATGCACTTCTCTTGAAATATAATTGTAGTGTTGTGTTAAAGATTAATTTGTATTTTCCGCACTTTGCAATCTCGTTGCATTCATGCCATGTTTGGGATCAGTATAAATGAAGATAGCATTCAAAAAAAATAAAATATATCGTATACGTATTTAGTGGCGTCGAAAGGCAAACAAATCCATTATTAGTTTTCCAGCCCTTTTATCAATGAGTGATGAAACAAGGCGCCCATCAAAATTGGGTATATTCATTTTAAGAGCAGCACACGAGTTCCTTAAAAAAATTGAAATTTTATTCATAAACAATTTGTTTAAAAAATTAATATCAAAAATAATAATATAATGTGAACTACATTATATTAATAAAAAAAATGGTTCCCGTAAATATGCCAAAGGTTTTATCAAAATGATTAGCTTCTAGTTTTGACCCAAGATAAAAAAAAATAAACCACACTTTGCAACCTATCAAAGAACATAAAACGAGACTGAAAACTACTTTCGGCATGCCGAAGGCTCTTTACCCTTCCAGTTTTTTATATCCTTCAATCGTTCCAATGCTAGCTATACATAATGTTGTAGAAGTGAAGATTGGATATGTTCAATATTATGTTTCACTTTGCTGGCCACTGACATGTTAAGTAATTTCTCAAATCAAAACTGGTCTTTGTTTAAAAACCAGCTCTTAACCAGATGGAATGTTGGCGGTTTAACAGACACACAGATGAATTTGATATTAAAAATCATAATTTAAGTTAAAATAATACAAAAGGAATCACTTACAAAATTTCGTGAATCGGAATTTTATTCCTAAAATATTCCATGATGCTAAGTTCGCCATTTTTTATCATCGCTCTGCCTATGCTCAGCAGTAGGTCTGGTTTTTTTGAATATAAAATTATGTATATATGTCTACTTGGCGACGCAATCGGACGAGTGAACTTTCCAATGACATTTTCCAAATATGTTTTATCGCAGTTTTGATAAAACTGTTCAGAACATTTTTCTGTGTAAAGCAAAAAATAGTGTTTTTCAAAAACACTTGACGCATGTGTCAATTTAATTGGATTATGCATATGCGCCATGAAGTATGAATTTACACGATGTAAGTATGCGCTCGCCACTTTAAATGTTGACTGCATTCCTTTAAGTTGATCACTCCTTATATTGACGACGGTCTCTTCAAGATTTAAAATTTCTTTTAGTGCTTCGCGCAGTAAACTATATTGTTCTAAAATAGTTAAATTCTCTCTGAATTTTCCAAACTCTCCACAGTGTTTTAAAAAATGTTGGAATATTCTGAAAAAGTGGTGACGCATTCTCATCACCATTGCCAGTGTCCACTTTGGAGAACTCATCGCAATCCACTCGTCAATAAAAAAATGTATAACCATGTTATCACGTACGTGTACATCGTGAATATTATCAAGTTTTCCTGGTTTCAAATTGATGCTCCCTGTATAGAAAAACAAGGCGTATTAAAGAGTTAAGTGACTACGCTATAAACATGTTACGAATTTTTCTACACTTAATATTTAAACAAGATGATTCTGTTCAAAGCTTTTTTTCCACATACAGCACAATTTCAATGTTCAAATGATGATTACAAGAATGTAAAGTTATCCTCGAAACGCAAAAATCCCCGTAAACAAAACGGTTTACGCTCAAATAACAATATAAAATCTTTCCAAAGGAATAGTTGAATTTGGCATCTTGAAAAAAAACATAGATACATGTGACACCGTTAAGCGTTCCTAAAATAGGTTATATTTTATTTATACTATATATTGTAAGTCCAGTATGTTTATACTTACATATGTGATAAGGTTAATAAATATACTTAGTTTAAGAACGCAGAGACTAATATTCAGAATGACAGATATGGCTAGTTGAAATCCTAGTGGATTTTTTTTAAGAGTATACACCCTTTATTTACCTTTACCTTTATTATTATACCTTTGCATAGCTGTCTCGGCATATGATTCTTGTATTAAAATAATAACATAGATAGTAACTACACAGTCCCACAAAAAATGATTTGGGTATGCAGCATACGCAGTTATACTCATATCAATTTTGGGTCGCTGAATCGCATTCTCGTAACAGATTTGCATATCTTTTGGGAGATATTCAAAAGGTTGAAGTCTGGACATAATTGCGAGCTTCTCACCTCGGAATCGGCTTCTGAGACCCAGATCATGACATTTTATTTTTGTGGACCTGTGCTTACAATATCAAAATCAAAGTATACTCACCACAAAACATCGCTACTGTTAACGGAGCAACAACAGTTGCATATTTAATGTTGTGTTTTTCTATGTTGCAAACGATCCACTGCGAAATTGGTTGAGAAGAATCATTGAACGGTTCCAACAAATTTTTAATCATTGTTCTGTGATTCAGATACATATTTCCAGAGTAGGCCGATTTGAAACCATTTCTATCTTTGCTAACAAAGCATATATTGGGATACATACCACCCGTTAATGCGGCTTTCACTATTGGCCAGTTGTCTGACATGTGATTAGAAGTTTGTATATCAAATGGTTCTTGTTTATGCACCAAGTTAGCAGCCCTTAAGGAACTGACTATTTTTGATTGAGTGTTTATTAATTGGTCCATTAGACAATTAAGCACGAAGTCATACTCATTAGTAAGAACCAGATTGGAGATATTTTTTTTAAATCGTCCTTGCCATTTTTGAAAGACACGCACAAAATTTAAGTGATCTGAAAACTGGTCATCTGATAAACGAGAATATTGTGGTTTCGTACTATTTTGTCCGTCAATAGCATATTCACTCCATAAATTTAAATTTTTAGTAATTAAACTAAAAAGAGGATTTGCCGTAGCCAAGGCACTCACAATTGTTAAAATAGGATTCAAACATTGGAGGAAAATTCCGAAAATCAATGTTCGCCCAAGCTGAC
Organism: Zaprionus indianus; assembly: GCA_018904595.1. Classification (NCBI taxonomy): domain Eukaryota; kingdom Metazoa; phylum Arthropoda; class Insecta; order Diptera; family Drosophilidae; genus Zaprionus; species Zaprionus indianus. The sequence continues at coordinate 230,571 of JAEIHA010000755.1, read as the reverse complement.
ATTCCATAGGTATGTCTACCAAGCGACGACCTAACCAAGTAACTTTTTCAAATTCATCTAAAACATCAATCTTTTTTAGGAACTGCACAGTTAGGTGCACGTTTGTCACTAGTGGGGGGAACATGGTATTCATTAAATATTCACTGATGGATGTATCTGGCGATAACAGTTTTGCATATAAACAAATTTTGTCCAAGGGCATCGTTTGTAATTTAGGTCCACTTTTATCATTAAACTTATTAAATTTGTCTTTAGATGTCAACCTAAAACATTCCATGGGCATGCCTAAAAATATAAATAAACAATAAACATTGAATTGTTTCGAAGTATAATTACCACCGACCTGAATTTAAAAGTAATTGCCTTCTCCGCAGTCTATCCTTAGATAACCATTCAAACTCATCTTCACAAATACAGGAAAAAACGTCGTATGTCGTTTTTCTTTTACGAACTGTATCTATTAAATATTTGAAAGAAACTTCGAGAGGCAAAGACTCAATTATTTCAGTGGTCAAAACGACCTTCGTTTTACCGGGACAACTGGAATGCAATGAGTTTAAGTATTCAAGTTCCATGTCTTCGTACAACAAAAATATTGCCATATTTCCCAAATTATCAGTTAAAAAGTGGGTTAGAAGGATATAGTTTAATTGAACTATATGAAAATACGATGGCAAAATTATTAATATATTACCTGAAAAAAGAAAATTGTTGAATAAAATGTATATAAAGGATATTCATAACCAGTCAATGACCTGGTTCCATAAGGTTTTCGAAATATTTGCATAAGATTATTAAACCCTTTCAGAGGTTATGTTAATTTTGACCAGAAGACCAACTAAGACATAAACTATATATATTCTGAAACGGGATGAGCAGAGGAGTCGCACTAGCACTGTCCGTCTGTCCGATATTCCGTGTGTCCCGCTATTGCAACACAAACTAGTCTCTCAATTTTAAAGCTATGTATCTTAATGAAACTTGGCACACATACTTTTTATTGCAGCACATTATAAAAAAGTGCAGACGACCTTAATCGGAACGATATACCGTAACCTAATTTCATTATATTATAATTTAGATACTACCTTATTCGCTGCCGCTCACTTGAATGAGCCTCTGTACTAATTAGTATACGTTTTCTTAACCTTTTTTAATGATCGAATAGTATAATGGCGAACAGTACAAACCCATGTCAAATTGAGCGGGATCGGTAAATTTATGGAAATAATGTGAATGGACGAAAATATAGTATATGCACTCCTGCGAACTATGCATCTTATTCCATTGTCGCAAGAAAAATATAAGAAAAATAGAAAAATAACAAATGTTGGCGGATAGTTTGAATATTGTTCATTTTCTTAAATCTTGGAAATTGGATTATTTTCTTAAAACCTTAAACTAACAAACACCCCCGAATTGTTTGAGCCGATAGAATATTCAATTTGGTTTGCCTGTGTCCTGCAACCAGAGACCAGCGCTTTTTCCTCTTGCACGGGGTGTATTGATATGGCCAGAAGTTTGAAACTCATTTAAGATGTCTCCTAAGACATCAAAGATAAAGAAAAATATGTTTATTTTTCATCTGCATCGACTTCCTTAGTCGATCCAGTCATGTCTGTTTGTCCGTCTGTGTTTAAAAATAAAAACAAGTTGTTCAGCCTTAGGGCTTCCTTGATGCAACTTAGCGCACGTGCTTGTTTTAGCTTCTCGCTGTAAATAAGTCGGATCAGACAGATATATAGTAAAATATAGCTGCATATAAAATGAGTCCAGTATTGTTTATAAAATTAAATGAACTGTCCTGTGTCCGTGATCTCGTTGACCACTTGAACTCGTTATATTGTGGACCGTAAAAATCGAAATACTCATAAAGTAAATTAGTTTCTAATGATCATAAAGGTATCAAATTTCGCATAGATGATACTGTCAGTAATACCAACTTTAAATTTAAAGATTTTACTCAAATCGGTTAGCCCACGATTCTTAAATTCATCAATCACCATTGATTTTGTTTACAGTAATTTCTTGTATATTGACCAGTTAATATATAAGAATCTCATTATTTTACCAAATCCTTAAGTAAACCTGTTATTCTCCTAAAGAGAAAGGTTTATAACTTTGGGTAAAAGGCTTATAACTTTGGGTGTGTCACCGAATTTGTTTGTTTAATCACAAATATTGATGAGAGCTTCTGCTTGCTTTTAAATTGAATTTAAAAATTGAATGAAATTGTAGTAATTTGGTTGCGTTCGGTTAATTAACATCGACGTAATTTAAGAAATAATTTTTAAGAACTACTGGTTTCCAAACCGCTCCCTAAAGTATGCAACACAAAAATCGTCGAATATATAAGTCATATATAAAGCAAATCGTTTTTGTCGGGCGGATAGCTGGTACATCAATAATAATTCGAAAACTATTTTACATATAATATACAAAGTTTATTAAATTTATCGACAAACATAAAATCAAAAGATGTTAGCTTATAAATAACTATGTGCGCTGCACTGCAGTAGGAATTTCCTCGATGTCCCTTAATTGCTTTAAAATGTCAGGTTTTTTTTTCACTTTATCTAATTGATCCTTGTCTAATGTGTTGACGCTACCGGCTTCTATCTTGTTTTCAATCAGCTCGATTTCTCGAATTTTTTTCCGAAGCTTTTTAATTTGTTTTGAGATGTTAATATCTTGGACATCCGTCACAGAAAGTGTATCTTCTAGGGATTTGGTTGTCAAAGCAACTTGGGGTTCTTTAGCAAGTTCGATTTGTTTATTTGGTTTAGAATTTCCAGAAAGACAAGATTTTGTTTTTGGAATTGTATCCTTCTCGGTCTTCTCCTCTTTCTTTACCTTCAACTTCTCTTTCTTTTCACGAGCCTTTTTGATTTCAGCCGCTATAACGGGACACATGCCTGGAGGCACACCAGTTTGCCTCTGTGATACAAACTGTTTGCCTTTACTTTCATATAAAGGCACCTCTTCCTGGGGTACGTAACCATCTTTCACTCGACGTTCTTTGCGCCACGTACCATCCGGACGCTTTGTTGCCGGGATAAATTTGCCTTTACTGCTCTCCAAATATGTGCTCATCTCTGTAAAAAATTCAAGTAAATTCTTGTCTTGGTTGGAAATGTTTACTATGAATGCCCAATATATCGATATACGCATAGAGATGGACCATTATTCATAATTAACATTTGTATGTATGATGTTATAATGCACTCAATGAATTAATCGATAAAACATCCAATTTACAATTGTGCATTTCGCACATGAAGATCTCCTCTTTGCACCTTGAAGTCAGTTTTCATTGCTTGTAAACACCGTCTTTGTAAAGTACGGTTTTTTTGCAATGCAGGAAAGGAATAGAATACACAAAAATATACATTGGCATATTTAGATTTTTTCAATTTGCTCTGTCAACAATTGAGTCGAATGAGCAATATCATTATGTAAATTTTTTATAAAAATAATGGAATTCATGGTGTTATTTTATTGAATTTGTTTTTTATTTTGCAATAAATTTTGTATTATGCTTTAAGGATTGGGATAAGTTGACAGACATAATCTCTAGGAAAAGAGGCGTCAATAAATGTCAAAGAGACTTATTTTTTATTACGGCTAAATCCTGAAGATACTTTCCTTTTATAATAATTAATATAAAAATCACTAGAGTTTTAAAACAAATTTTTTTTAAACAAAAAGTCTTCCAAAATAATAGTTGCAGGAATTTTCATATTTGATTTGAAATAGCGTCGGTAGAGACAACCACAGCCCATGAAAATCGGTAAACTGGATTCTGTGCAAAACGTTCACGTACAAGTTTTTGACTGAGTTTTATTTTAACAAGCACGAAAGCTCAAGTCAAGCGCGCCTTACTGTGATATCAATTTTAAAATTAAATAGATAACTTTAATATTCAGCGTATTTTTAACTACAAGTCTTGTCCATACGAATGCATCCGAACGCGAACAACTTAAGCCAATGTTGATATGCTATGATTAAATACAATTTGTAAATATAATACCATAGTCAAGTACAATACATATTATTTCTTAATAAACTTTAAAAACTTCTATGTTAATTATCCAAACGCAACAAAATTTTCCGTTATGATGTTTTAAAAAAAAACTATACCGTGTTAAATTCACACTTGAAATTCGGTTTTGTGTTAATTCACAGAAAAGCGCGTGGTTAAAATCTAAAAAAAACTCGATCTTCGCGGAGAATTTAAACATTTTTAAGATTTGTTTGGTAGTCCTAGCTCTTAATGTCTCAGAGATCTAGATTTGCATACAGACGGATGAACGAACGGACAGACAGACAGACGGACGAACGAACGGACATGACTATATCGCCTCGTCTGTTGTGTTTTAGTTTGTGGGCCCCGCCACACCTTCTTCTGCCTCATACATACATTTTCGGTTGGCATAAAATTAAAACACCTTTTTACCCTACGGGAAGCGGGTATATAAATCACGAATAATAGTTATCTGAGACTTTTTTCTTAAAGATACAAATGTAAGTTTATTCAATGGAATTATAAGATTTTTATGTTCCTGAAATATTTTAAAGATTATGCTTTCATACGGTTTTTTATGAATACATATTAGCGATATTAAAAATATCAATGGTCAATGGATATAAAACGGCTGACTATATGTATATAATAGTTTATAGGGTCAACGATATCTTGTGAGGTGTGTACAAAACTTATGGTTCAGATTTATGTATATAACAAACGAAACGAACAAGAAAATTTTGAGATAAGTAGAAAAGTAACGTTTTTTTTAATTTTTTTACAGTTAGTGCTGTATTTATAAATAATTTAGTATAAAGTCTTGGAGGCTTCCACGACTAGGGAACTTATTTAACCTTTACCAAGCTATTTTATTAAAAATGAGACCAATCCAAAAATGTTTAAAATAAAATACATAGACGGGGTTAAAATGCAAAAACAGAGTTTAGTTTTTGTGTGTTAATGTCTGTCATACATCTTATAGTTTAATGTACAACTTATAATTTATTGCAGATGTCTATTTTTACAGCAAGACAACGTAGTCTGTAAGTGTATAAGGTTTATCATACTTACCTATTGAGAAACATGAATTTGAGAATAAAAGATGCATTATGTCAATTAGCACATTATAGTCAATAAATTCCAATTTGCAGTGTTTTGAAGGATAATCATGAACACCGTAGTTCTTGAGAGTGTCCAGGCACTCGGCATTCTCCTTTAAATTTGCAATACTAAAAGCATTTTCATGTTGATTGTCTATAACGAATGGATCGGCACCCATATAGAGCAATAATCGAAGATGTTTTACATTTCCTAACTGTGAGGCAATAAAAACAGCAGATTTTCCAGTTAATGAATGTTGATAATTTACTGAAATTATTTCGCTGGTGATTGAGTACAGAAGGGGCCGAAATGCTACATCATTTCCAATCTCTTCGTAGGCCTGCAGGCAATCGTCAATCTGTGCATTCTGATATCTTTTAAATCTTTGAGATATATTCTTAAATGTATTTGATTTCTTATAGATTTCAGACAGTTTTATATAGTTTTGAATGTCTTCGATATATGATATACGAGAAACCATTTGACTGGTTTTTTCTAAGCACAATTCAGTTCCTTCGCCAAAGAAAGCAAAAATTGGACTCGAGTCGTAATTTTGAGCTAGTAATATTATCTTTATATGTTGATTGATAGCTAATGACTTTTTCAGTTCATATAATAAGATGTCAGTGTATGGTTCGTGCAAGTACACATCGCTAACAACAATGTGACTTATATGGTTCAAATTATAGGCTTTCTTATAAATAGAGCGCAAAAAGTAAGTTGGTGAAGTGTAGATAACATGCGTCTCGGAACTTATGTAAGTCTTTTGTGAAACCTGTAGCCCGACAGTTTTTCCAACATTTTCACCCAATTTGTAAGCTAAACGCTCACTATTATATGCTGCTATAATGTTTTCCTTTTCTATGCAAACAATTTTCAAGTTACAGTATCTATTTGCAGCATCTTTTAAGATTATGGTGGGGATAAGCAACGATTTATCGTTGGATAGATCGGCTTGAAACAAAGTCACTCGGTGTGCATAAATAGATTTAAGTAGTTCGCTATGAGTTGAAAATATGGAACTCCTCGGTCTTTCCAAAATTGACGAGTGAAATGATTTTATATTGAGATTAATAGCAAGTGATTGTTGTTTAGGATATTCATTGCATAGACTTTGTTTAGTCATTTCCAGCCTATCATTATCAACAAAGATTGCGGCAGACAGAATATTTCTCATTTTAATTGCAGTTGAATGACACAATGTCAGAACTTGAGTCTCCACAAAGTAGTGCTTGCATGACTGCTTGAACACCTTTACACATTCTTGAAGTCCATTTAATAATATGATACGTAGGCCATAAGCGCGTGCATATTTTACTATAGTTTCAAGTTCAGTAGATCGGAAAGTGCACGCAAAGCGTTGACAACAACGTTGACCAACAATAAAATACAGCAATTGCTGCGGAATAAATTTCCCTCGTACAACCTTGTTCATAACTCAAATACAACTTTAAAACAGGTTTAACTTATGAATGACAGGACTTTCCGTTACAGTTGAAATAAATACATACATAATTTTCTTGAAACAATGGAATAGAACATTGAAAAACCAGCAAAATAAAAGTTACCTACGCCATGATAAAGACCGAAAAGAGGCTTAAATCTTGTGTTTTTGGACCACTCATTTCACATAATTTAATTGTTTTACAATATTTTTTTTTAATCTGTCTGATTTACGGCCAGATACAAATAAAAGAAAATTCTCGAAAGGCACACAATAATTGTTTTCAGTAATTGAAATTTTTAATTGTAAATACGCATCTTGTCAATGTCATATTGTAAAGATTACTTGCCAGGTTGATAAGGCGGTTTTGAGCGTATTTTTTATAAATACTACGTGTGCGAATTGGATGTATCTTATTAAAATCTTTTAATGTTTATCTTGCAGTATATTTACCTAGAACTTTGTCGACCTTGTTTTGAATAAATAAAAATCCATTGCTTTAGCCATTTCAGAAATTTTGGCGGCTGTCTTATTTAATAATAAAATATTTCACTCATATTTATTTTGTACTATTTTTGATTTTAGAGAGTAGTGTCGTAGCTTTCACTATTTAAACAAGCACGAAAACTACCTTCAACTGTAATATAAGCGCTACTCATCCACCAAAGAATTTCTTAATTTTACAACTTCTATGTTTAGCATGTTTTGTATTGCATGCTTTGCAGGGTGAAGCCTGGAAATCATGAACTCTTTAAAATTACTAACTTCTTTGTTATATATTCGAACGCAACTAAGCTATCAAAAATCGTTAGGGCGTTTACCAAAAATGATGCCCTTCAATGAAATTTCGCTTGGAATTGAATTTATTTATCAATTTATAGGCGGAAGCGGGCATGAACAAAAATTGAAATTAACCTAATTTTTTAAAAATTTGCGCGAAGAATTTAGACAACTTTCATATTTTTTGGTGGGTGTTAGTTCTTTAGCTCTTATAGTGTCTGAGAACTAGATTTTCATTCGAAAAGACGTCTCGTTTGTTGATGCTTATTAAAAATATAAATAGTTTGTGAGGTCTACCACGTCTCCTGGGTGTCGAGTATAAAAACTTTAGAAGCTTTTGGTATCCCTAAACAAATAATCTTACAGAAAGACGATAATTCAAAAATAGATAGCCCGGTTTTAAGAACAGAGAGAGGAGAATTCGAATAGTTTTCAAAAAGTTTAAAGAAAAATTAATTTCTAAAAACTTTGCAGCAGTTAAAAAATATATATGTATGTCATTGAAACAATCATTTGAAATGATGTATTTGGTACAACGATATTCTGCGGTTGTAGCGCTGTTAACGGCTTGCACCACACTCTGCTTGGGCCATCTTTGTAATATAGCATCATTTTCATTTCATCGCAGAATATGACGTCATCACAATATTCTAACAGACGATCGATCATGCTATTGTCGAAATTTAAGCGCTTTTCTATATTGACCACAGAAGCAGAAAGCAGTGGCTTCTCCGAGTAACTATTAAATTGTATTTGTGCCGCAATATGGTTTGCCGTACAGTTTCGTGTGAAACATCGAGGTCACACTCTTCTTTAAGCTCCTGAGCAAGAGTTCGCAAAGAATTTATTATGCAGTCACCTCGTTTGCCAATTTTACGCTTACGGCCACCTCTCTTTCCTTCGAGCCTTCCCTCGTTTTCCGCGCGGTGTAGGACGTCGTAAGCCATTTTCCGCGAAACAGAAAAAATTTCTGCAAGCTCTGATTTACTTTAAATGTTAAATTTTTTCCTGGCATTTTAAACAATAGCGGTCATCACTATTAACATGCGCTTGCAGAAAACCTTTACAATCAAATTAGTAGGATAAGCATAGATAACGGTTAAATATTTTTTTTAGCCAAAAATGTGAGAGAATCAGAGGAGGAACACAGAGTGTGTAAAGAGTTTCTTGACATACTATATTAGACCAGTATTCTTATACTAAATAACTCACCTTGGCTTTAAATAATATCCTATGCATAGTTCTTCATTTTATCAACATAAAAAGACTTCCAGTATATCATCGTTTATTTATGGCTAACCTAATAAATACTGTGGCCTTACAAATCTAAGGTTTTGAAAATAATAAGAGTTAATTGCTAAATTTTTGCTTTAATCTATATTAAATTTTATGGAGTTATCGATATAGTCGCAGGAGCTCTGAATTTTTTTTTTTTGTACATCGTTGCTAGATATCATTCTCAACTTTTTACATTTAACCCAATGTAAAATCGGCATACATAGGAACCCAATCGAATTCACAACCAGTTTCCAAATTGCTGTGGACTTGACGATAATGTCTTAAACCGAATTTCTCGACGGCATAGGGAGTAACAGACAAAAAACCCGACGAAGTACCTGACAAGTCAATACACCAGCCCGATGAGGAAGTAAAACTTGGCTCATCTCAAAGGAAGTAATACAGAACTGCAGATTTTCAGTTATAAACGCCGTAAATTCTTATTTAGAAAATCGAATGCTGAGTTGTTGTTGGTTATGTTTATCTCTCAGGAAGAGCCCAAGCAGTATTGCTAGAATGGCATTGCACAAGACTCTGCAAGGTGAATAAAAAGGCCAAACGCCGGTACAACCGAGGTTGCAAACCGGAATAAAAATAGGCTTTGGATTAAACCGGTAGCTTTTACGGTTTTTCTAATTGGTAATCCACATGAGCCTCCTAAAGTTGATTTGATGTTGTTGTTGATCATATTTTTTCTAACCTTGCAAAAGGTATTTATTATTCAGTTTAAGTTTTGTACTTATATTTACAAAAAAGAAGGTAGGAATAGGTACAGTTATTTCTACAGAATCAGTACGATTCTTTATTACCAAATAGGTAAAAATGGGTTTTAATTTTAATGTTTAAAGAAAATTAGCTTTGTCCACGGAGTTTTGGGAGCCACTACTTTGATTTGACCAAGAATTTCCAGGAGGGTGTCCGTTCTATAAGAAAAATAAGCTTTGAGTCTAAATATAAATTTTAATATGATTACACAAACCTGTTGATCGTTTGAAGAACAGTTATCGCCTTTATTCATTCCTAGAGAACCTGAGTTATTTGGATTGTTAGAGCCTTTTCGGTTTCCAGAGTTATTTATATTGCAAGCATTAGAATGCCCGCTGTTTTGAGCCATCCATGATAAAAAATTTCCTCCCTGAGAAGTAACTGAAAGAGTTTTTTGTTTGAAACAATGATAGTGTATAGAAGGCTTGCCTGCTGGTCCTGGTTTTGATTTTGCAGCTGATTGCCAAGGAGGCTCCACTGATTCAACGCAGCAGCAACCAAAGCAGGGTTCATCGGCAATGAGTTTAAATTAAGTCCGACGCCTAAAGGGTTGTTCATGTTTTGCCCTTGATTTGAAGAGCTGGATCCTTGTGAATTTATGCCTAATGCTTGTAGGTTAGGCATGTCCAAATGTCCCCTGTTCATCCAACCGCCATTGCCAACGTTGCCATTGTGCGGTTGGTTCATGCCATGAAAATTGGTCTGTCTATTGTAGGGAATACCTCCGTCTGGACGGTTCATGTTCCCTCCACTATTGTGATTACTACTATTTGTGTAACCCCCGCCCAAATTTCCAAAATTATTTCCACCCATTCCGTAGCCACCACTGCCAATGTTGCTGTGACTATTGCCAATTGCAGTGTTATCACCTCCATGTGCATTGTGTTGGTTATTACCTCTATGATGTCCGCTTCGGCCTGTGTTCATGTGATTTCCTTGGGGATGATATGAGTGCATTCCGTAATTGTTACCAGAATTATAGCTATAATTTTGTCCTTGGTGGCTTCTGCTTTGCTCTGCTTTCGGAGCAGCATTTGAAACGTGAACCGAAACGCCTAATATAATTATATTTTGAAATATAAATATTTAGTTCTATTAAAAATATTTATTACTTACCTTTGATTATATGATCTTCACCACAAAGAGATTGAGCTACATCTGGATCAAGAAATGTAACAAAGCTAAAAGCGCGAAAAGGTCGAGGGATGAAAACATCCGTAACTTCACCAAATTTCGAAAAGTACTCCCGCAAGTCGTCTGAGTTTATATCTTCGGTGCAACGCCCAACGAAAACCTTACATGGCACTTGATGACCCATACCCTAGAGATGAATGAAAATTCTTTTTAGAAACCGCAGATAAAACTTATAACTTATATGTTTATTACCTTTGAGTTTGGGACTTTAACTTCGCACCATCGGCCGTCAATAAGATGCCTATTAGAGAGCACACGCATTTGTGCTTCGTATGACCCAAAACGTACGAATCCAAACCCTTTTGACTGCCCGGACTTCACATCTTTTTTTATCTGTGCCATAAGTACTTCGCCGTAGCCTTCAAAGTACTCCCGTAAACTGTCTTCAGTTGTTTTCCAAGCAAGGCCCAGAACAATTAAATCAGTACATCGTAATCGAGTTTCGATGCGTTTTGTTTTTGCGGTCGAGTTTTCCAAGTTATCATCGCTTTTACGTTTGTTCTCTATGGGAGGCAATATGGGACAATGAGGATTCTCGATCTGTGCGTCGGGACTCCTAATAATTGGTATACCTTTTGGAAAAACGCAAAAGTAGATATATTCTCCCCAACCCGTTTCGATGCTTGGCGGAAACAGTCGTCCTTCGTTCGAACGAACACCTCGCACAGCTTTCGTGTCCATATTCCTATATTTGAGACCGCAAGAGCCGGGAAACTGGGCTTGTAGGGTAGATAATAGTAATGTTCCATCTTCCTCAGCCGGAAGTTCAATAGGTTCATCACCTTCCTCCTCGGATACTTGAACAAAGTCCATTTAAGGGAAGTTTCCAAAATCTGGAATTTATTATTTTAATTATTTAATAATCACAACGTATTGTTGGAAATAATATCCCTATACCATTCAAACCATTAAATAACGCACCTAAAAAGTTAATACAAAGTAACTTGAGATAAAATTTCATAAAACAAACATATGCACTCATTCAGAGACAATAGGTTCACACTTTTAATAAATAAAATAACATACTTCCATTTTATTAGTTTTTGAATTAAGAACTAAATTGACGCATTTTTGGAGACCTGATCATCTGATTCTTAGTTTCCAATTTTAATATGTAAGTATTTCATTTAAATCAATTATCCAATTACAATACCGAATTCGGAACAAGAGTATTGTTGGCACTTTCAATAAAAGTTTAAAGACTTAAACATGCTTCTACTTATGTTAATCGCTTGAAAAATCATAGATTTTCAGTGTATTCGACGTCCTAGGTGTAGTTTTCGAATTATCACGATACAAATCAAAACTCTATGATATTGCAAAAAAATGTAAAATATATCCAAAATACTTTTTACCGATATTTATATTAATTTTTTTATTTGACAATAATAAACTTTATCGCTCAACTAAATAAATGGAATGATATTATAAATAATAAAAAAGGATAACAAAATCAGCGCACTACAAAGAAAATTGTTCAACCTATGACCTTTTATTGGAAAAGTCAGTTTCAGAATTTAAAGTTGAATAGGAATACACCTTAAATTGAACTGTACCACGTTAAAATTTGTTCGACCTACAAGTGCATCATTATGAAAAAACAGACAAATATACACTTTGAATAAATTCTTTGTTTTAGGTTATTCCATAAAGATAAAGTCAAACGTAAATTGTGAAAGTTTTCTAATACATATTGCCTTATAACAAACTTCTCTTTTTATTGAAAAAGAAAAATACACACAAGTTAAAATGTTTTTGGAAAAAGTTTTAAAATAATTTTTTGATTAGATTTTTCATTAAAATACTAATTACGAAAAAATATAAATATGTATAACCTTAAACAATGAACAAATTTAAAATGTAATTATATTATTTGAAAAACATGATGCGTTTTCGTTTGCTCTAATGTCAGTCTGTTTATTTGTACGAACACATAGATTTAATAAGTTGCGACAACTCATATATAATGCAAACTGTAAGCAAGCATTATCAAATGCTTATCCGATTCGCTAATGAAGGAAGATTGCAAAGTGTTAAATAGGATAAGGACTCAAGTTTTGTATTCTGTAAGATTTATTTATGATTTTTGAAAAGATGGATGTTCATATACCATATGCAACCTATAAGATTTATTGTACCCCTGCTGAGATTTTAGCTTCATTATCAGTCCAGTGTTTCTCATGAATTCTGCGATTGGAATGATATTCCAATATATATACATAGACTGTTGCAAAAATTGAAGACTCTGTGGTTTCACACTTACATACACACATACATATCACGCGGGGCTATACGAAAACTTAAAATAAATAACAAATCACAAAACTTAATAAATTGACTTAAAGTTTCTTGAAAAATATTACCTACCTAATGAACTGTAAAAGATAAGTTTCAGTTAATCAATAAATTGATACGAATTATGATTTCTAATTGGATTGTAAACAGTTTAAGGCTATATTCGTCTTTTTGTCTTCAACAAACAGACTTCTGTACTGGTTTTAAGACTTTATTTCAAATCTAATTTCAACAATGTATCGGCATTATCTCGGCTACGTATATTGGACTTTTATATATTACTTTCTGGCAATACTGATTTCGTACAAATGTCTTCTCTTTCCTATGGCTTTCTTACTAATTAATATTTGCTTTGCATTACATCACCGCATAAATGTATTCAAAACATCAATTGAATCATGCAAGAATAAAGTGATTTGATGTACTCTTTTCAAAAAGGGTACGCTTTTTGATTGAATTGTATGAATTATTGTATATAATCGTATATATTGGATTCGAATTTGAAGGATAAATACAAGAGCTAGGCTTCTACTTATTATTATTACTACTTTTATTTTAAGATTTCTAAACAGTCGTCATATAAAGTTGAAACACATAAGGAAAATTCGAGTTTTCAGCATTTTCACATATGCTGCTACTGCATGATGTCATTGTAATAATATCTATGCTTATATAATTAAATAAGCACAAAAAGATAAAACCGGTACAGAGGTACAGAGTTGATCTCTCAAACAGAAGGCTAATTGCATATACTTTTTGCTGCCACTGTTGAACGATCTGAAGTGCAATTTAGCTGTAGTTAGAACATCAATGACAGCAAAGAATACCACATAGCTATTTAATTGGTGCAGCATTGTTAATGGTACTCTTGTGGACATGAGGTTAGTTAAACTGTGGCGTACAGTTGTAATATTTGAAACATTTGAAATAAAATCGTGAGGTATACGAATACTCTCATTATTAATTAAGTGTTTAACCTCAAAGGAAAAAACATGAGTTCCAAGTACATCAGGGTCAGCGCGACAGATCTATCCAAAAATTAATTCGTCTAGCCTGAAAAAATGTCTAAATCGTAATATCCGTCAATCTGTCCTCTTTTTTTCCGTTTAAATAAAACATATTTATACCCTTCGAATATTGAAAATATTAAAAAGTTGATGCTCACTTTGTGCAAATGTAAGTATCAGGCAGATGGAGGCGTGAGAGATCCCATAAAATAAAAAAAATAAATATTAACTAAATTTCTATAAAGGGACCATTTTCAACATTCATATAAAACAGCAAAAAATACCAATCTTTACAAATTTATGACATTTTAACCTTTTTTTTATTAAATCCTATTTTCCCGTTGTAAGTCTTTTTTCCTTTTTTATACTTGATTTTTTTTTACCTTTATCTTTTGTTTTTTGTTAGCGGTAGCAGAATGCCCTGATGTACATGTTAGTTAATGTATGTAATTACAAGCATCTTAATAGAAAAACGCCTTTTTCGATGACCAACCAAAAACTAAATCATTTCACTTTATTATTTGTGTGGAAGCTATTTAATATTCTAGGTTGGTAAAACCAAGAATCTCTTATAATCAATTAATATTCTGCAAGTATTTTGTATTTGCATAACCACATCAATGCCGCGAGTGAATAACTCCCCGTACATATATGTAAGTAAAAAGTGTTGTTGTCTTACTAAGTGTGGTACTTTTTTTTTTAAACTGAAAAACAGAGATCAAAACATTTTGTTAATACGTATATATGTATGTATGTAAAGTGAATTATTCGAAATCCGCTCATCTCGACGATTACACAGCCTGTCTTTTTAAAATAGTAAATACATGAGTACAAACATATGTATGTATGTATGTATGTACTCCATTTGCATTGAATTGGTATACTACACATACAGGATACTCAACATTATTAGTGTACTTCAAAATGTTGTTTCATTACTTGGCTAGTGTTCAATAGTGTGTAAAAAATATCTACATGTGTATGTGGGAATATATTAATTCTGCAATAAATTGTAGTTTTAAAAATGTGTTATTGGTTGGCGGCAAGCGTCTCCTAAATGGTTATACAATTCTTACACTATTATAAAAGGTTTGGTTGTAGCAATACAGATGTAATGCCTTCAATAAATGTATGTAAATTTTATTTGAACAGCTCACACACGTAATAATATTTGCTGTATATTTCCTTCTTAAGCTCGCTCTCTCACAAGATTCACACACAGTCAGAACCAGAAATCGAAGTCACTTTTTCACGCTCGATTCCGGCAAAACACACGCTATGCACATCCACTGTTTATTAAGTGCGTAATAAATACAAAGAATATTTACAATTTCCCTTTTAATAAATTTGTATTCTTAACGTGCACCATTTTTTCCTGCAAAATCTTAAACAAAATTTTCTGTATGCGTTAATGGTGATGACATTAACTAGTGATGACATTAACAGAGGCTCTATCGATAGTGCCCTCGATTACAACAGTAAAGAAAATTATACAAATTCTTTGCTAATGTTTGAAGCCATTATCAACCATGCACAATACAATGAAGAACAGTTTTATCGAAGTGTACAGCGTTCAACAAATATCTCGCATGGACGAAATATCTCGTTAACTGAATTAAATTGATTGCTCTCGTATGAATTAATTATTTTTTATATTTATTTGCTTCATATTTTTAGAAGTTGTTATAAGTATTGTGAATTTAAATTGTTACGGTACTTTTGCCTTTCACAGATAGCGTACACTAAGCATCAGGCATATAGAGTACTCAAACAGTAACACTGCATGCTTTCGGCTTATTATGACCCCGAGTGGGCGATCGAATCTTCTGGTTATCAACCCCAAAGCAGTGCATGGCGGCATCAACTCATTCGTACAACGACAGCCAAATAATGAGCACATACGTAACTCTTTGCGCTGTGCGATCGTTTCAAATTGTCCCTGAATGAAAATGTAATGCCGATGGTAGCCTTTCTGATTTTTTGTATCTATTACGAATATCCCTTAGGCTGATGGCATAGTGCGCGCGAGAAACTGGTGTCCACCTCCCTAACTTTAATAGAAATGAAAAAGGAGAATTAAATAATTGTTAATAATGATTTACTAAACCACCCAGATAAGTTCTTAAAGTATGCACGGATATCTATTTCGACTATT
Source organism: Zaprionus indianus (assembly GCA_018904595.1). Classification (NCBI taxonomy): domain Eukaryota; kingdom Metazoa; phylum Arthropoda; class Insecta; order Diptera; family Drosophilidae; genus Zaprionus; species Zaprionus indianus. The sequence goes on along the minus strand of JAEIHA010000755.1, from coordinate 214,528 downwards.
AATTTTATTTAATATATTGTATAATCAAAATATATTAAATAAAATAAATAGTCGTTTGACGAACAATTGCCCAAATTTTGTTAAACACCCAATACTGCCTTGCCAAAAATTAATAATCACATTGAGGTAAGTTTTTAAAATATTTCAATCATAAATATTATCAGTCATATTACTAATATGGTCAATAAAGCCATGGGTGTCCAAGGCTTTATCATGAGATGGTCGAAGGAATTCGACGATCCTTATATTACAAAGACCCTTAACGTTTCACTTGTTCGTCCCATTCTCGAATACGGTTCATGCGTATGGTGTCCCCAGTACACTATTCATAAGGAACACATCGAATCTGTACAGAAGAACTTCTTACTTTTTGCCTTACGCGGCCTTAACTGGGATGAAAATTTGAGACTGCCTTCCTATAATATTAGACTTCTGCTACTAAATCTGCCTTCCCTAACTAACCGCAGAACCATGCTAGGGGTCTTATTTATTAACAACCTTATGCAAGGTGACATTGACAGTGAGGCCTTGTTAAGGCAGCTACACTTCTCTGTTCCTTGCAGAAGAACTCGCTATTTCCTTCCACTAACACTTCCTTATTGTAGATCGAACTATGCACTGCATGATACTTTCAGGGCATTATGTTCGGACTACAATAAGCTCCAACACATCATAGCTAGCACTAACACTATCGCTGCTATGAAGTCCTTAATGCCTATCTAGTACGTAATTAGTAATTAGTATTTGAATCTTCCTCGAGTTTCTATTCTATGTTTTTTCTTTTTTTCCCCTACTTGCATGCCGCGTTCTATCGCCTCGTCCTTTTTATTTTATATGTATATACGAGGGTCGTTTGATAAGTCCGTGACTTTTTGTATTTGCCGCGCACCTGCTCTAAATACAACACTGCTCCTGTCAGCAGTTATCGATTAACAGCTGACTGTAAAATTTTGAGAAAGCTGCGTTTTTTGGTTTGCGTTTTATAGGCATTGAAAGCAGACGATCTCGTGAATTTTAACGAAAATGGAAAAAAGTGAATTTCGTGTGCTAATGGCAAAATTTCATAAATTGGGCTACGAACTGCTACCCCATCCAGCATATTCTCCAGATTTAGCCCCTGTGACTATTTTTTGTTTCCAAACATGAAGAAATGGCTCGGCGGTAAGAGATTCGGGTCAAATGAAGAGAAACACAGAAACAAACGACTATTTTGAGGGCCTTGAGAAAACCTATTATTTGGAAGGAATAAAAAATTGGAAAAACGCTGGACTAAATGTATAGAGCTAAAAGGAGATTATGTTGAGAAATAAAACGCTTCTTTGACGAAAAAAATATATTTTATTCAAAAAGTCACGGACTTATCAAACGACCCTCGTATTATACACTCATTGTAGCTGGCCCGAGGTTAAAAACAAAGGTCGCCAAAACTCCATAATTATATATATTATAGTTTGTCACATGGTATTAAAAGTATTTAATAATATTATGATTAAATAATTAATTAATATTGGTATCGGAAATACTGTCAAAGGAAAAATTAAAAATGGTTGTCTGTATGTCGAAGGGTCAATTGCTTCAGTATTCTTAGCACCTCAAGCAGCGAGCCCCGTTCCCTTCGTTGGCGCCATCGTTCCACTTGTAGTCGTTTCACAAATAATATCGTCTGTGTACTACGAATATTCTACCAAGACTAACATCTCTCTTTTCATGCACGCTCGCTCGTCGTCAAAGACTATTGCGCAGCTTGCTCATGACACACTTGCCATTCTGCTCATTCGCAAACACGGCAAATAGCCATTCCAGTCTCGCTCACACACTTCCGTACACAGAACGAACCAACGGACGAGCCAACACACCAAACACGTAGGCACGGGTCACACTCAGTGAGAGAATTTACAGTTAGTCCTCTCGGTGATATAAAAGACACAAGACAGCAATGACGGTTGTTCTGTTTTCTCTATTATTCTTTATTACAATTTTGAAACATACAATATTCATGTTGCTGTACTAAATTCAAATAATGCTACCAATACTCCGACATGAATAATAATACAATAATAATGCATAATAATTTTTTCTTCGGATCTATTTGCCGCATATATGGTATTAGGCTGTCAAAAATGCCTCGTCGTCGTCTTTTTCTTTTTTGTCATTAGTTTTTTTCCACGCTACAGTATGCTCAATAGCTACTAATTCTTCCGATGCAGTCATCTCTGACCGCGTTGAAGCTAAAAAGCAGGTTGCAAACTGCTCTCTCGCTTTGTTGCTTGAGCTCGCAACTCGCTTCGCTCTCACTCTGACATCTTTCGAGCAATTGGACTCCAAAATGTATACAATGGTTTATCGCTCGTTTTCGCCCCACATTATCGCTTCGCTTCTTTCGCGCACTCTGGCGTCAGCCTCAGATAAATGGCGCGGAACTGCAAATTGAACTTCTTATCTTTTTGGTTTAATTTCTCTCCGAATGGTCATTATTTGTTCTAGCTCCCTAATAAAAACAGATCTACAGTAAAGATCGGTTATCTGTACAGGAAGTGAGCTGACTGTATGCTAGATGGTTCTTCGTTATCCATAACAGAGATGTCAATTGTGTCACTTAGAATAGAATAAATAGTCCACCGTACAGTGGCCATTAAGTTAGCTCATCTCTTTACGTTGCTGTTGATCCAAGAGTCACTAATAGTCCCAATCAACTCAAAATAGATCTTACGATCTTACCATCTCTCCGTATACGATAGAAGGCATAGCGAGAATACTTTGGCTAGTAGGTTTTTTTTTTGGGTAGTCCGATTTGGCCTTTTATCTAGAGTAGCGCCAAAGTATATGATATCCTACGAAAAAGAGATAAAAGTGGGGTACCGCTATACTTAAGCAAACAGATCTTTCGTCGAGGAGTTAGCAGTCTGTACAGGGACCTTCCTTTTCCTCCTTTCGCAAGGAACAGACGACAGCAAAACTCGATGTCATGGCCCTCAGATTGGAAGGCATTAGGCCATTTACCCATGGTAATTGAGACCTTGGAGTTTGGGCCATGGACCGCTGCGCCAACCCCTATTTTAGTATGCGGCGCATCTGGATACCAGTGGTTACTCTGAGGGTAACTAATGGTGTTGCCCTCATCCCTATCTTCACTTTTCGGGCTGCGAGTTTTGAATTTTGAACCAATGTATGTAGATGTAGCAGATCAGACAAGAATACTATTGAGCAGGGGCGTTCAGAGCTTTTTTGGGGCCCAGGGCAAAAAAAAAATTCGGGGCCCCCTCCCTCGCTATTTCTTTGTGGCACGACACATATATACTCGATTTGTCATATTTTGAAAAACTGTCATTCGACGTTTGGGGGCCCCCTTGACGACGGGGCCCGGGGCAAACTGCCCTGTTTGCCCCCCCCTCTGAACGCGCCTGCTATTGAGCTACTTATTAGGGTGAGATCCGAGACCTACTCGATAATATCTTGAATAAAAGGGGATGAACACTCTACAATCACTACTTCTTATTGGCAACACAATAGATATTCTTAAATGGACTCATCCTTAGGCAGTGTTATAATACTTGCATTACAACTGGTTACCAACGCCTGGTTGTTCCTCACTTCTGTGTGAGGGACTTCATTCCAATCTCTCGGGAATTTGTTAGAGGCAACAACCACATCGCGGACACTATCTGTCGTGGTCAACTTGATAGCCATTGCTACCAGATCCCTGAGGAAAAAGTTTGTTAAAGGGAAGTGGATCACATTGATATCGACCAATATAGCAGCGCAAGGAGCTACTCCTATACGGTCATATACCAACCTATATGATCCGCATAACATTCTACGGATCTAGTCAACCATAAACCAGGGCTGTTGGACGCGAGCCATCGTAGATCGCAGACATCCCTTTGGTCACTTGCCTTGCCCAAGCGAGAGTCATTTCCTGGAATGCAATCTGGAAGCCGCGAAACTTTAGAAGCTGAGGGACAACGAACCACCTTACCACGGGCTGGTTGGTCTCGTTGCAGGCTTGGGCACTTCCGTCACCACAATGGCGAGAGGGCCAAGCCACACTGCGGACATGCGGTGTTTGTAGAGGCCATAGGCTCGACTGGCGGAGCTGTATAGTACGGGTCCTACAGTCGGCGTTGAGGCGCTGGCAGGAGGGTGGTGAACCGAGGGGATTACAAAATCAATTCTTCACCTTGCCGATACATTTGTGGTCGACCTCGTCGACCAAAATCGCCAGATTCACCATTGTCATATGTATGTAGGCCAAGCCGAGCCACCCGCCGCTGTTCGTAAAGAAGACTAAGTCTTTCATATATAACTATTATTCATAAAATATATAACATATTCTGTGGAGTCTGCTACGCCTCCTTCCTTCCTGTGAAATTGAAAAGCAGATAGACTTAAAACATCTTCCGTTGGGGGACAATGACTTTCTCCGTAGACCTATTAAAAGAAAACCGGGTATACCATGTTCCCCCTCTTCCAAAAGATTTGTTGTATTTATTTGTGTTGTTACCGACTAAGGCTACCAGCATTACGTTAGTAAAAAATCTTTGTGCAAAGCTCATCCTTATTTAACCACGCCCGCAAAAACTATTTCACTTTTAAGAAACATCGCAGATTAATGGGCCCAATGAGCTACAACATTTGCAAATCAGCTTCAAGATGTGTTCCAGCCAAGCCCTACTACAAGTTTCCCCGTTAAGGGTAGGTTTTTTAAAAGCTATAGGAAAGTTCAACAAAAAAACAGATGATTCAGAGAAAAGCATACAATTTTTATTTGAATCGATAATACTACGCTTCAAATGGTGCATCCGCTTAGTCCAATTTTAGCATACTCTTTCCACCATTTCGGCCAGTATCTTATGAATTAAAGTTTCCAATGCTGTCCTCTAATGCGTAAACTGCAGCGGGCTTGCCTGTATAGACATTAGATTTAACATAGTCCCACAAAAAATAGTCTAAAGGCGTTAGATCAGACAGTCAAAACGGCTAATTGACCTGTCCCGAACGTGATAAAATGTTCGGCGAACACGCTTCTCAATAAGTCGGTTGCTAAGGTGCTGTGTGGCATGCGGCACCGTCTTATTGAAACCATATATTATGCAACGTTAATTTCACGGGCTATTGCAAGCAAGCTAGGTATAGTTTGCAATGCGTAAAGCAGATTCTGAAAATTAGGTGCTGACACGCTTGAGAACATAATCGCGCTGCCCCGTAAGAGATGTGCAACACTAAGAAACCACTTTCTTGAAACTGTCGAGATAAGGAAATTCACTTCAAAAAAAAATCAAAGAATTTAGAAGTAGAACTGGATCAATATTGAAACTTTAAGCTCGTCAGTACGATAGACCTATTAGGTCACGCTACATTTCCCATTGCCAATTAATAATAACACAGGCCAACAAAAAAACCATTTGAACGGTACAGTCAGGTGCTGACTGTAGAAGGCCATGGATTATTATAGTATACCGTGTATTATTTATTTTCCGTTATTTATTATGAAAATTTTGCATTATTTGGATTATTATTAAGCATTTAAAAATATAAACTTTATATTCTTATTATTTTATTCGAACATCACGCACAAATTTAATTGACGGACAGAAGAAGAAGAACGCACAAACAATGCAAAAGCCAATAGACAAGAATTATAAGCATTAGGTAGGGCAAGAGAGCAATAAGTTTATGTATGCATTTTTGCTTTTGTCAAACAATAGTGGGGGCCGCGGGAGTTGTACAGTAGCTTAGTGGAGTGTGTGCCGGATTCGAAGACCAATGATATTGACTGTGTTCGGGTTCGATTGCTCCAGCGATCAATGTGTGACATGTTTTCCTTTTTTTTTTCTTTTCTATTAAATAATTTAAAAGCTTAACAGCTTTTTGGTGCCCAACATATTTAATTAGAACACTTTTTATAAACCGAGTGTTTCGGGACGCCGAAACGTAAATGTGCAAATGCAGACATGCATGTATCGGCGTCCCGCTCTAACTTTCGTAAATATTGCATAAAAAAATGAAACTTAATTTTTGAGAAATATTTTTATTGAAATAATTAAATAACTGTAGTTTTAAATAAAGTACTTATATTTAGTCCGATTTAAATGAAATTTTCAGAAAACACCCGTGGCAAGGTATTTGTCATGTGAGATGTACAACTTTGGTTGTGTGGTGTATATTGTGTTTATTAAATTGATATTACTGATTTACAGACCCGGGAGGGGGGGTGGCCAAATTTCAAAAAAAACTTTGAAACACCTGGATATACTCGTATGTTTTATGGCTCTAGCTCTTATAGTTGCTGAGATCCAGGCGTTCATACAGACGGACAGACAGACATGGCTTAACCGACTCGGCTGTTGATACTGATTCAGAATATATACCTATAGTTTATGGGGTCGGAGATGCCTCCTTCCGCCTGTTACGCACAGGCTCGTTCCGACAAACACAATATACCATGAATTTTGTTAAAATCCATGGCCTAATAAAGTTTCATGATCTGCGTATGCGGCATAAGCATTTTGGGGTGCTGAATCCGAATCCGATGTCAGAATTTCGCCATCACGTCTGGACCTCGGCATAACCTCAAAAAACTGAAAAACCCTTTTATATGCCCCAAAAGATATAAAATCCTGATCTGGGCATGCGATATATGCTTTAACATGTATTTTGACCTTCTTAGGCCGAATCCGAAGTCAAAACTTACACTAGACATCTAAGTTTCGACTTAACCTCAAAAAAATCGTAAAATTTTTGAAGCCCTAAAAAATAATGGGGGGGTCATGATCGGGTCATGCGATATATGTTTCTATATGTTTTTTCCAGAGGAATTATAAGGTCTTCCACAATTCGGCAAAGCATATCTTACCATACATCAAAAAATAGAAAAAATGACTGACAACAATATCCATGTTATAAATGAATAAACGGTACTTACCATAATGGAAGCACCCCGATTCAAAATGCTAATAAAAGAAATTCCATTGCTGATAATAAAATCGATCCATGATCAGTCTTTTCCACAATCTTTTATATCTCTTAACAAAATTCCGTTAGTAAGTTTTACAAATGTACAGTTCAGAAAAACAGATTTTTTGTATTTGTTTTTAAGGATATACTTGTTTTTACCCTAAAAGTAATCTTGTTTTACATACATACACATATACTTCGCGCATAAACGAAAAAAACTATGCACTCCTGTTCAGCTCTACAAAAATATTGTATTCTTTTGAAATAAATGTAAAATCACAGAGAAATATTACTGCACGCTTTTGAATTAAATATATAGTTATGGGCTTCCAATATATGCATCTCGGTTACGCAAATGGCAACTAATAAAACAATATATCCGATGTATCGTATTCCCTTCAGAAATTCCCATAACTTGTCGCAAAAAATTGCAAGCAACACGCAATGCAACAATGCATGGACGTTGACTATACGCCAAATCCACGCAACACAGAAAAACAAAGTCGTCTTAAATACGTAATTCTGACATTGGTACTGATTACTATTGACATCCTCTCGTTCCAACATGTTTTGATAAACCGCAATATAACGATTCCAAGCCGTAGAACTAAGCAGAAGCTGTCCAGTGAAGCTTATTACATTTTTCGCAACTTTTCTGGTAGTTGCTTTCATCTTAGGTATCATCATTGGCTCAAATTTGGAATCGGTCATAGGAATTATTGAATAGCCTCTACGAGGCGGATTATTTTTTAGATAAAAAAACATCCCTAGGAGTAGGGCAATGCAACCAAGACCATCACAAAAACCATCAACATAATAGCCTGATGTGCCAATTTCAGACCGTTCACCGAGTATATGCTTTTTTATACGAGCAACATGACCATCCAAATCATCCAGAAATGTGCGGATCTGGAAAAATAATACACCTAGACGCCTATATCCAAGGCTATCGGAAGCCACAAGTTTTCCTGATACGCATGCCACTGCTACGTGGAAAAACGAAATCATATTCGGCGTGATAAATGTGGACTTCGATATTTCTACCACATTATCAAAGATTGTAGCTAGCGGTGCAAATACATAGTGGTTAGTATGATCTAGCAATATAGCCTTCACTGTTACATGACAGAGTGGATTTATATCGCATGAAATCCACGTATTATCTTTATAAGACTGTTCCTTCTCACTGATGGGATGTTTCAGATAATTGCTTGAATCAAGTGGTCGGTTGGAGGGTTCCATCGATGTTGACGCAGATGCGTTGCTGTGATAATTCCTGTCGATGGCATAGTTATGAATGCGCAAATATAATTCAATATCCATAAAAACGTAAAATATTATTAACACAAATAAAAGAGTTAATAATATCTTGCTTATTTGTGAACTAGGTCCAATCATTATGTCGGCGTGAGGTAGATATCATCTATAAATTCCTTGAGTGTGCAGCAAATAACTAAAAAATAAATTGAATGAATGGTCAAAATACATTCACTAAAGGTATTTAAACAAATTGAATGAGAATAACAATGTGGACGAGCAGTATTGATAACTTCTTTTTATCAGTTTATCCCTATTAAGTTATAAATTTGTATTTATTTCTTAATTCTGAAATCGCTTTCAATACATACATATGCACACATATGTATATACATATGTATAAGTTTAAAGGCATATACTCTGTATATGTGTTCAGATATGTACATATTACTCAGTGGTAACCAATAGGGAAAACACTACAGAGATTCCGAACTTTTTTCCTTTCTAATGCCTTTATTGTATGTTTGTTTTTATGCAAATATTTTGTTTCACTGAAATATTAATATTTTTGATTTCTTACTCTTACATTTTTTTGTATAAAAAGACCATACAAACAGTTACGGATGTAAATTTGTGTCGCGCAACTGGTACTTGAGCATTTGATTGAAATTGTTTGTCATGAGTTAAAAAACATTATCTTTATCTCATAATCATGCACAAACTTAAATCCTCAAACAACAACTTATTTTTACTTTAAACATATGTTTATAACCAAAGCACAACAATAATTTTTTATTTGGACTATGATCTAATCGATAGTAAAATGTGTATCGGTTATATCGGTTGTCACTAATAAATTTGCGATAGCAATTACTTAGTGACGAATAAGCAATTTTATTATTATTCGATAACAGTAAATTGTTTGTGCTGTGACATACAAGACTTCGTAAATAACAGTTACGTGATTTTTGTAATGTTTTAAGCCGAATAAAAAATATCAACAATAATAATAAATAAAGATCGTATCAGCAATTCGGTGATAATAGACTAAATATTGTAGTTACTTTATTCACTTACACACTAGGGACAAATTTTGTCTTCATTGAACAAATTTAGAAATTGGAGGCTAGGTGAATAATTTTATATTATATGTCCGAATCCGAAAAAGAGTTATGAAACAAAAAGCTATATAATCGCAGGAAATCAATTACAATGGGTGATAGGTGTGGTAAATTAAAGTTGTTCTGAGAAAGATGGATCGACAAACAGGGGCGTTGTGCGTTACACCCAGCGCCAAATTTTTTAGGAAGTGATCTAAAGTCAGCTAGCTGGTCGTGTCAAACAAATGGTTGAAGCAAATAATTTGCATGCGGATTGTACGTATCCGCTACATAATTCTTAAAATTATTTCGTGATAATGGGAAATACCAATTAAAACAATTTATTTTGCGCTCAATGTTCTTTACTAATAAGTTTCATTTATGTGCATGTTGAAAATGTCATCGATATATTCTTCTTTAATGTTATCGAATAAGCTTCATTCCCTATTTTAATCTGTCAAATTGATAGACAATATAACTCCAAAAAATGATTTCAAAAATCTTAAGAACTATTAACAGTACTTATGGTACCTGTTTACATAGTGTTGTACGTAGGCAAAGGATCTCAACAACACATAATAGGTTCTCAGGTGCCTACGACTATGATGGAAAAACAAAAGTTTCAATATTCAACACAGAAACCGACATTGGACTAATGATAACAGGCTATAGCCAATATGGATTTAGACTTAACAACGATATGGTCCTTTTAGGTCCCATAACAGTTTTCCCCAGGTACATATTTCTGAAACATAATGTAAATTTGTTATGTAATATGTATAGTCCAGTGGTCCCCACAGCCCTAAGTGTAGCGCATAGGCAGTGCCTCTGCCCAAGCTCTGCCGACAAACGTACGGGGTAAACTGATTCATATGACTTCGGCATTGGCGTTTGTAATTTATTTTTTCGTCCAGTGCAAAACAAAAAAATTAAGTAAACTTTATGCTTGCTTGTTTAATACGGTAAAGGTTAAATAGCTGCCTACATCTCCGAACAATTTTTGAAAAAATAAAATCGCGCGCAGCGAACTTTTACTAAACACTTACTTTTCATTTCAAATGAATCGGTTTGTAGGACACTGTACCGTCACAAAATGTTGCAGGCAGACTGGCGCCTTGCACAAAAAGGCAACAACAAAATACATGTTTATAAAAACTAGAAGCGACCGCCAAATAATTTTTCACCTAAAATCTTGATAAATATAGCCCTATCAGTGAAAAATTTAAACAAAATGAAGATGTAGGCAGCTATTACCTCCTTTAATACAAAAGTAAAGTACAAATTTAACTGTATGGGTGAGCACCACTGGTATATTCATTGCCTTATGTATTTTTTACATTTTAGATCAGTACTTTCTTGGAATGTTAACTCCTTTGAGGATATAAATGAAAAGAGTCTTAGCCTTTTTCCAACGTTGGATCCAAAGATTGATGTACTTATTATAGGAATTGGAGATCAAAGTCCTACACCTGCACTATCAAAACGAATTATTGAATTCATGAAAAATTACAAAATTAACGTTGAGGTTCTACGAACAGAGCAGGTAAAATATAATAAATTCATAATGTACGATAATAATGCTAATATAATAAATAATATATATATATTTTCAGGCATGTGCAACTTTTAATTTTCTTAACGCGGAAAGTAGAATGGTAGTCTGTGCTCTTATACCACCCCTGCATATTTCATATAATGAAAACGATGTTCTGCAAACTAAATTGAAACAACAACAGCTTTATGAGACCGAATAAAAAATACGGAGTTTAAAACATAAAAACTAATCAAGCTTTTTTACATCAGGGATAAACATCTTTTTAAAAACTAAAACTTCAGTTGTTGGCTCCCAACGTTGATATATCCTTATTTGCCTCATTTTGAATAACCGTTAGCAATACTTTCTATACGTTATGCTCATTGAATTCCCATTTTGAAAAAAAAAGAAAGAGTGTTGACTTCAATTATTTCTATTTTGATTTTCAATATTATGCAATAGATATGAGAAATAGCCATTTGTGTCCAAATTAAAACCTAGTACATAGGTCAAACAAATTGCACCTAGATTAACTTACTTTTAGAATTTGGTCACGCGTCAATCGAATTTAAAATTAAATTTAAAAGATAGATAGCCCGTGCAAACTGATAATGTGCGGTTATTAAACCAAGTGTTTTAGGGAATGCTATATATTTGTATAATTTAAGGGCAAAAATATTTCAGCGCAAATAATGGTCTTCAAACGAGAACGCCCTTAATCCATATGCTCCATTTATTTCGCGTGCCGGACCTAAAGTTAGTAATTAAAGTAATTTATTTTACATTTTCAAAGTAAAAGTATGCCAAAATCATTTTTCTGTTTTCGCAATAATTTTTTACCAAAATGTTTGAGTTTAGGTTTGGTACTTAGGTATGTTATCTCACTACGAGGTCGAGAAACTGTTCGCCAAATAGGTCGTGAACTGGCCCAAAAAACTGTGAAAATAAAATTTATAAGAAAATTCGGAGCCTGTGTGGCTACACAATATACATATGTGTATGTATATGCTTTTAAAATGCTTCTTGAAATACAAGGTTGCTCTTCACCTGCACATCCTCTGCAACTATCCAGTCTTTGTAAGGATAAGGAGAAAACATCTGCACATGGGAAACGCAGTTACTGCGCAGATCGTTAAATTTTCGACGGAGGATCTACTCTATTCACTAGAAAAGCAGAACAGCTTTTGTCAGGAAGAATCTTTAGCATTTAATAATAGATGCTCAATATGGATAGCCACAAATAAACTACGTACAAATTGTATTCAAAAATTATATATTTCATTTACTTTCTACACAGCTTAAAAAATGTTCTTAGTTGGCATTTGCACCAGGATAGCGCTCAATAAGCATTGCTACGCCTTGTCCACCCGCCGCGCATGCTGCAACTATACCATATTTACCATCTTCGCGGACAAGGCGGTTTGCAGTGTGCATGCAGAGCCGTACTCCAGTGGCAGCAAATGGATGACCAATAGATAGTGAGCCACCCCAGCTATTCCATTTTGAAATGTCAGGAGTGCCGACTTTTTCGTTTAGTCCCAAATATGTTTTACAAAACCAATCAGAATCTAAAGCTTTTAGATTGGCTACAATTTGACCAGCAAAAGCTTCATGAACTTCCCAGGTGTCAATGTCCTTTACTGTAAGGCCTACTTTCTTCAACAGTTTCGGTATACCATAGGCAGGGCCCAGAAGCAATTGATTCACTGGATCCTGTGATACATATAGAAAGTCACGCAAAAATGCTTTGGGCTTCAGGCCAAGTTGCTTTGCTTTCTCTTCTGTCATAACTAGACAAGCTGAAGCTCCGTCAGACTGAAGCAAATTAATTAATTGAAGGATTGATTACTAATTAATTGAAAAGAATAAGAGTTTCTATTTACCAGAAATGAAGCATTGGCTGCAGTAATCGTTCCATAGGGTTTTACAAATGCCGGCTTCAGCTTTGCCAAACTTTCCGGAGTCGAAACTCGAATTCCATTATCTTTGTCCACTATTTTATCGACACCTTGAACTAAAGTCATATTTATAAAAATTAAAAGAATTCAAAAGTGAATGGGTGTCTACCTTCGGCTTGCCGAATAGTTTATACCCTTGCAGCATTACAATTGCGATAAGACTGACACAAATTTAGTCGGAAATGTCTTCTTAGCTACCAACTTCTGACGAAATTATCTGAATACATATGCCCTCTGCAAGGGTATAACAATCAAATTTATACATGCGTGTCTTAATAGACAGTAACAATATAAGTCACTGTCATGCCTACAGTACCTTTGAATGGCACCAAATCTGTGAAATATCCCTTTTCTTCAGCTTGTTTTGCTAATGTGTGAGACCTTAATGCGTAGTCATCTTGTTCACTGCGTGTGACATTAAAGGCTGACGCCAATCGGTCAGCTGAATGTCCCATTGTCTCTCCAGATGAAAACTCTGCCACAGCCGGTAACTGTTAATCAAAGCGTTATAAAAAAAACATATTTTTTAGTTCGTTATCAAATTGGGCACTGCATAATATGCATAATATATATAATACCTCTGGAGCCAAGAAACTAGGTCTGAATGAAGACAGAAGTGAGAGCCGTTGACCCAGAGTTTTTGCTTTATTGGCTTTCAGCATAAGGGATCTCATCTTACGAGAATGTCGGATTGGCACATCGGACATAAACTCCACTCCGCCAGCAACAATAATATCATAGGTGTTTGTTGCTATAAGTCCCATACCAGTGGTTATAGCCTGAAATAGTTGAACAATTTTACACCTTTAAGGGATTCACTTATGTATGTTAAAAATATTAATACCGCATTAGAACTAATGCAAGCCATGGTGACAGTATGAGCTGGCGTCTTATCACTAAATCCAGCAGAAAGGGCAGCCTCTCGTGCAATATTAGAAGTCTTCACTTCCTGAATGACGGTTCCATAAACTATATAGTCAATTAGATCTTTGTCAATTCGACTCTTTTGTAACAGAGACCTAGTAAAAATAGAAAAACAATTAACAGTAATTCGTATTTCCCAAAAAAATGAAAACCATACAGTAATGAATGTCTAGCCAGTTGGTGGGGCATGAGATTCGAGTAGGCAGTGCCCGAAGTCAAAAAAGGTGTGCGGACTCCTTCCACTAGCACGATGTTTTGTTCATCCCGACTTTTTTTAGATTGTGGAGCAACTTGGGTAGATAATTGACGATGTGAAACTTAAACGATATACAATACAGTATTGAAATGAGTTTAATTATATCATTGAATAATAAATGATGTAGGAGATATAGGAATACATATGTACACCAAATCTTTGGATGTTGGACTTTGGTCAGACTGCATACACTGCAAACACCTCAGAGAATTCTCAAATTCTTTTGATAGCAGGAAAAAGTATTTGGAAAATAACTTACACCGGCTAAACATTCGTGCCGCAACAATGCGGCTCGTCTCTTTTTGAATAATTCGAAAATTCATTGCTTAATTATTTGTGCACTGAGTGAAAAACAAAATAATGTTGAAACAAAGTGCCGAAATTGATATGTACCAATCGGAGTGATCAGACACGTCTAAACCGATAACAAGTATGTGTGTATATCGATTACCTAAATTATAGTAGCCCTGAAAACATTTGAAATGTTGCATTTATTACTAATTTATTGAAAAGCTGTTTTTACTTAACATAGTATCCATTTAAAAATCAAAAGGCACTTAAACTCTCAAAATTTTTTAGCTTCAGCCCAAATGAAAAAATAATGGTCATGAAAATGGAGAGAATATTATTAATTTTTATTAATAAGCTAATAAGAAACTATGTATATGTACAATTTCGAAAAATCGTTACTCGCACACATCACTTTACTAGAAATTTCCCAATTATAGAAAAAATGAATAGATATCAATATTGTGAATATATTCAAAATTTTCAAATTTGCATTTTTTAACTAAGCCACAAACTTTTCTGCAGCGGGATTTAATATCGTATCTAGTCCTAGTATTTGAAATTATATCTTAAATATTGAAATTTTTGGCAAATGCCCACAATTTGATGCTGGTAATGTATATTACCAATCTTTAGAGGCGAGTGTGGTCAAATTTCAAAACCAACTAAGTCGATCAAGTTTAATATTTAGGCATTTCTTCATATTTTTGGTATTCAAATTTCTTATAGTCCCTTAAATCTATATTTTCAAACGAACGAACAGGCAGACGAACGCGACAACATCGGCTGTTGATGTTGAATAAAAATATATTTATATAGTTTTTAAGTCGTTAACGTAATCCTTTGCCTGTTACAATTATTGTAGCGGGAGTAAAGATGGACTTAAATAAGATGATTTTTAAAAAAGCGTGGCTTTTAGACAATCATCATAGAAATATGTATTGTATTTTCATTCCTTAATTCTTACATACGTGTTTTATGGATTCATGTGTAAAGAGTCTCTTCACAAACTGAATATCTATTTTATTACTGCATGTGTGGACACTGGACACTAGTACCAAAATGTGAGAGTGCATACAATATTATCTACCCTATATGTACAAACGTTTGATGTAAATTTGTTTTCTGAAAGGAACCCGAGAAAGGATAGTGAATTCATGCACAGTACGAGTCCGCTCTCAGATTAACTAGAGTTCCATAAGTAAACTAAAACAAGGCCGATGGTAATAGTATTCTACGTCATGTAGAAAGTGAACAGAATACTTAGCATTACAGTTGTTTGTTTCAAGGCCACAGTTTACAACCGTTTGAAAGAAAGGGTGCATTTGCATATGCTTCTATGCATATGTGTGTGTGTGTGTGTGTGTGTGTGTGTGTGTGTGTACTATCATCATTTCTGTCTGAATCAGAGCACAGCTATTTAAATCAAGGTCATTGAAACCATTCTTCACGTTTTACTCGCCTCATTATGTTTTCGAAGAAATCTAAAGTTGAATACTTACGTATGCATGTACATATGTATGTAACAAAATACAAAAAATTGATATATACAAAAGAGGATATAAGTGGAGCTTGGTAACAATATCTTAAAATATAATGTTAATTGATCGACAATTTTTATTTAAGCTTTACGATACAACAGTCCCATCTTAACAGTGGATCTTAGAATGTTTGTTTGCGTATCAATAGAAAGATATGTATGTATAAGTACATAAATATGTATGTAACTGATAAAGATAATATGTGCGCTCTTGGACTTCTCGGACCCTTATAGAACATTTATGTACAACTTCTGACTCAGGATCAGAGGAGTCAAACTAGCCATGTCCGTCCTTCTGTCTATTGCAACGCAAAGTAGTCTCCCAGTTTAAAAGATATTGATTAAACTTGGCTACATACTTATTATTGCTACATGCTACACAACCTATCAACCGAATTTGGTAATTTTTCGGTATATCACAGCCAATGTACTAACACGGACTTTTAAAATATATATAATCACGAAAATCGGATGATAAAACATATTGCTGCCTTAGGAACAATCAATTTATATTAAGTATATCAAGATTTGATTGTATACATTTTATTTGTCAACTAAAGGTTAAGTTTGTTATGATTTAAATATGATCACTTGCAAGTATGGATATATGTTCAAATGTATTTAAAAACTAACATTTTGTTTTTTAAATCTGCTTGTCTTAATTTTTTAATAAATTTTTCTTACCATGTGAAAAAATACATATTATATTTTTATATTTGATCTTCGACTTTTTAATTTCCCTTTTACTTATATTAATTATTAAAAAAAATCATTTAAAAAACTTTTATTTCATAATTGCTCAATTCAATTTGCGCTCTTATTATATTGACAACAGAAGTTGATAGTGATCTATTGTATCTAATCAGATACAATACAGAAGCACCCGATTCCGGTCCCCACATATGTACATATAATATTAGAGATTAATAATATTTAAAAACCTAAATATAATGTAAGGCCAAGGATCTGTATAACTATATTCACATTTATACGTACATACATATGTACATAAAAAAAGATAAAAGAAAAGTTTACTTCTCGGTTGTACGAATACGCTTACAGATTGATCAATCAAGTCAAAAAATAAATTTTTATTTTTACGTGGTATATGCACATACATAGTTACTCATATTCATGCATTCGCATGTACACACATACATATGCTTAAATATTCACAATTGTATGTACATAAAGTCTATCAAAAAACTCTTTACACGTATGTACATACATGTTCATCAGTACATTTGTATGTACATATATTTTAACACAGATTGATGTGGCCATTTAGTGGCCAAATTTTGTTGCAGTGTCTTACTAACCACTCTTTGCAAGGGCATTACACATCATAAAACGAAGTGGCTGCGAGAATGAGTACGAATGAGTACACGACGACGGTCCGATCTCGTCGGCCCCTAGGGTCGGGTCGGAGCATACTGTTTGTACAATAGTTTTAGTGCACGAATAGCGCTTTGCCAACTCGGACGTGTTTCGGTGCGCGTGTGCAATAAGAGAAACTCAGTTTGACTCGCTCAAAGAGAGAAGCAAAAGCCCGATCTCTCTATCTCTCGCAGTCGGAAAAAAGTTTTACCAATCAAGTTTCTTATTTCGAAATAATGTATTACATTATAATAAAACTTCAACCTAGTTAAAAGTTAATGTTGTTGTGAACTTTTTGTATGTATGCGGATCGCACACATGCATGTGTAAATGTGTGTTGCTGCTACACGCACACTGCATTATCTTTATTTACAAACACACGCATACATGCATAGGCATATACTTATGTGTTTATTATTGCTTCCCATCGAAACAGAAAAAGCTGTTGGAATTGTGAACTGTACGTGCGCTAATTGAAAACATAATAAATGAACAGAAAGTCATTTACACAAATCAACGTAATAAACAAAACAAGAATGAATATCTATCAATAATAAAATATAAATTAATTCCAATAATGTACATATTTATAAATGTATGTGTGTTTAAGAAAGTGTAACGACTTCAATGAAACTGAAAGTAACATCTACAGACATAACACACACTGATGCTGATTTAAAAGCATAGAACGTATCCAACTACATATTCAATAATACTGCTTTCGCAAGTGTACATATGTATGTATGTATGTTTGTACAAACTTTACCCAGAGACTGTGAAAGTGGAAAGCTCCGCTTTAACACACACATGCATACTTGCATGTAAGCATATTTAGTTCATTTATACATACATACATGTGTATGTATCTGAATCAACGCACCCATACATCCGAAATATTGTAGTTGTATGCATGTGAATGTCTATACATACTACACATATTTCGAAAGTTAACAAACGTTTTTCAAGTAACTTGTGAAAGGAAATTTCGAAGAGATTTAATGAAAGAGGTAAGCTAAAGCATAAGTAAATACAAATATATAAGAAAGGAAGAAATGATGATTTACTTATGTCTGTACATCAATAGTACATGTAAATGTGTACTTGTGTGCACACGTGTATGAATGATCATTTCCATTTCTACATACATATTTCAATACTATCTACAAACTGATGTACATAAAAAACAACTACTTAGTTGTGTTTACAAGGACAAATTTAAAATATTATGAAATGTACATATGTACATTTGTACATACATACATACATATATACAATAATTTGTTTGTGTTATGAAGCAGAGCCAAGCTTTCTGAATACTGTCCGATCAATTATCAGAGACAACCCAGGCAACAACAGCAAGACAATAAAAGATTGCAAGCAGAAGACATGAAAGGCTTAGTGACCTTCAAGCCCGCTTATATGCGGGTATAATGTTAATACATATATGCATGTACGTATATGTGGCCTCTTGCAAAACATTTGAGTTTTAAAGTTTTATATTAATTGTACATAAGTACTTTTCTGAATGCTTATACTAAATAATGCTCAATGTACAGCATACAAACTATATACATATGTATATTGCATTACTTTAAGCGCTCATATGTATGCACGTACATGGTTTTCACCCTGCTGTGATCATATACATATGTACATATATGTAAATATATAAATATATTATGTACATATAAATACAACAGTCTAAGTAAAAATACTCACACGCAATCGTACACATTCATATGAATGTATGTATGTATCAGGTGAATGAAGTTTGTTAATTTTCATTATATAATTGAAATTTGGGTCATTTTTACGAGTCTACAATAGCCAGTTGCGTCTGAGGTTTTAGCTGGTTTACCAAAGAGCTTTCGTGAAAGGGGAAAATGAGCACAAACTAAAGACTGCGCTTGTACTGTTTGTATGTATTAGTCTGCTCGTGACGAACTTCAGCGAAAACAAGTTTGACTATACATACATACGTATGAATTTATTTGTAGTATGGTATGTTGGTTCATCAGCCATGTTATGTACATTTGCGCATACATGTGCGTCTGCATATATATTTGTGTTAACACATGCAATGTATGCATACATAGATGTTCAGTACTTTTAGACAATGTCGTTATGTATGCATATTTATACATATTTATGAATTATTTACATATGTATATAAACATGCAAACATTCAAATCCATAACTACAAATTTCATTGTGTTAGGACCATACAAGTTTTAAGCAAATTTACGTACATCTGCATATATACATTTGTATGTATGTATGTATGTCTGTGAATTCGAAGATTGAGAAAGCTAAATAATGAATGTATGTATGTGTTTAGGTAAGCGATCGCATTATTTACGAAAGCTCACACAAATACTCTTCTCACACATAGTATGTATGTATGTATGAACATGTCAGGCCAACTGTGGAGTAATTCGAAAGCTTTTTACATGCCTTCGTATAATACAAACGTAAACACACATGAATTTGTGACTAAAAGACACACATACAATTGTGTCTGCTGAATGAATGATTACACATGTATATATTTTTTGTATGTATGTATGTCAATGCGACCAAGAGAACTGAAGACTCAAGAGAAAAGCTTTTTGTGAAAGGTGATGTTTGTACATGTTTTAACCTAAGTCTTTTTAACTGAATGTTTTTTTCTTTTTATGCTTTGCTTGTTTATTTACATATGGACACGTACATGTGTGAAAAACTATGATTATTTGAAAATGATGGGCTTATACTGTAATTTTTTCGAAATCTTTTTGATTTTATATTAAACATGTATCTTCATACAAATGTACATACATATGTATGTATATCCATATTTGCTAGAGTAGGGCTTATTCATTTTCGCTTTCGGGCACTTTTGGAGATATTTGTATAAAATAGTAGTGTCATTCAAAGAAGACACAAATAGTAATGTAAACAGGGTGTAGCAGATACGCACTCTTCCTTTTGTTCGATTAGAAGTCCACATGCAACTCCATATACTTTCAAACATATTAAGTTAAATTGTAATTTGTATCAATATTTATAACTGCGACAAATACGATATTAACTATAACGATATTCCGAAAAAACGAAAATAATTCGCTAGTATAATATAATGTAATATCATAATATAATAAGATACTTTATTTTCTATTGTTCTTTCGAGTAAAGTGCATACTAAAAAATGTATCTTAAGTTGGCCAGCAATCTAATTCTTATATACTAGTGTGTTTCTATGTATATTTATACATACAAATATGTTTTTATATTTACATACATATGTACATACATATTTTTCAAATCCATAAATTTAAAAGTTTTATTATTATAAAAGAGCGCTTACTAAATGTTGAAACCAATGAACATTCAATCGGTTGCATAGAATGCTGGTTTATCAGTGACTTTCAGTTGAGACAAGCTTTTGAAATGGTTCGAGCAATATAACTCTACAAATTTATGTACATACATTCATATATGTACATACATAATAAGTCGAAGCCCCCATTCTCTTGCTGGGCAAAAGCCAGTCATTCAAGTTTTATTGAAAGTGAACGTTTCTCCATAGTCTCGTTGTGACGTTCAAAATCCCAACAAAAGTCAAACTATCTCTTTCTAAAGTTTTAGAGATCTGTGAACTTTAGCTTTAATGAGTGGCAATGCAGGCTTACACAGCAAGAGTTCGATAAACAAACGGATACACAAATATATGCACGTACATACAACTGTATGTGCGAATACATTTGTATGTACATGTAATGCATAAAATTACATTATGCTTTAATTTCTATAATTTATATAATATTTAACACATTTTTAGCTGCGAGAATGGGCAAAAAGAGTAGTATTAGTTTTAAAAGCATATGGAAGGGTGGTAGGCCCCATGAAATCAGTTATGTATTCTTGATTAGCATTAATAGACAAGTCCATTGAGACGTGCCTGCCTAATGTCTGTCCGACAGTTTGAACATTATAAGAGTCGGAGACCCCAAAAAGGTTTCTGTATACCATTCGTAGATCAAATTTAGCTTAAACTTTGGATGATACACCCATGCAAATAATTCGATTTCTCAACTCAATTTGTTAGCGATGTATAAAATATAAAACTTTCTGAGTTCGACATAGACTTAATTGATTATAAAATCTACCTCTTCTCCAAAATTCAATCCGATCGATAAAAGGCAATAGTCTTTAGAAATTAAATCAAACGACTTGGAAATGAGTACCTCTTTAATATTATTTGATGTTCCATACTCGTTAAAATTAAATATGTACTCTCGTCCCCGATTTTTTCTCTGAGAGTTTCAGTTTTTTATACCCTTTGACTATTGAAAATGGTCAAAAAGGGTGTACTCACTTTGTGCAAATGTATGTAACAGGCAGAAAAGGGCGTGGGAGACCCCATACAGTATATATGTATATTCTTACTGAGGATCACTGGCCGATATACTAGATACCGAATTTCGCAGGCAATTTATTGTCTAATAAAAGCTCATCCAGCTTATTTCAAGTGTTAGTTGTCACACCCACCGCCCCCGAAACTCAATAATGAGGAGAATGAGAGCGCGCAGCGCGAGCTGTTGCTCTTTTATATACAGACGTTTGCGTATGAAGGCTTACGTTACGTTGTTACTATTGAGGAGTAGTATCATACAATTATGTACTCTTTACATTTAAACAAAGGTCGAAGGGTATCCCACTGAAGAGTGCCGCTCGACTATTGGTCTCGTTTTGATTGCATTTTAAAATATCATAAAATTGGTTGTATTTTGTTGTTACATTTTTGTGTAAGGCGCCAGTCAACATTTTGTGACGTACAGTGGGCCACAAGCCGATTTATTTGAATTCTAAGCAAGCAAGAAAATTCAAAGTGTTGAGAAAAAGCGCGCTTTATATAGAAAACTTTTTTTTAAAAATAAAATCACATGCTCGTATGGTTTTATAATCTTTTTGGGATTTTGAATAACAGCATTAGTCCCAGTCTGCCGAGCAATGAGTTCGTATTATTTGCGCCGATATTCGCAATCAATATACAACTCATCAAATAATACAATTTTGTATATGTCGTACGTTTTATCTGATATAAATGGCTTTTGGAAATCTGTGCGCAAAAGTCAGACGTTTTACTCTAAATAATCCAACAACAAAATACATCTACCTTTACCTCCATGTTAACTGTCCAATTGCGGCCAAATTTTCAGAAATCATATGGGCGATGATAATTATTATGTTTACCAAACTTAAACTGTCCTGGATTAAAATAAAAAATACATTTCAAGAATCCTTCACAAGCGGTTTTTGCTAGCTGCACCTAGAACTCAAATTGGCGAGCTCGGCAGGACTTGAAAGACAATATTCACATAAGGGCAGGCAGGACCATAACGACCCTATGGGTAGCGGGTATAAAAACAATTCAGTTTTCTATTCGAAAATCTTCGCCAATCTGTGTCAAGTAGACGGAGTAGCTGCAACGTAGGCTAGATATGTATTCCTTAGATATTTCTTCGTAAGAAAATTTAATTCTGAAGAATATGTTGTTGCTGAATTCTGTCTCTAGTAAATCGATGGTTTCTTGTGATGTGCGGCATGTTAGAAAACCCATATACTTAACCAAACGCTAGCACTTTCGCAAAATCTTTGTCAATGAATAAAGCTACAGTTTAAGAGTTGACGAGGTGTCTTTGGTTGCACTTTTTTGTGGAAAAGATGAATTGTACATGAAAAAGTTTTCTTTCCTATAATAGTAAGTTGTTGCATGTAGGTGTGGATGCAGATCAAAGAACAATTTTCGATGTATTTTTCATTAGTTGCTGCAAAATATTATAATATATATAAATATTTTGACGTTTCCTTGTGGTTGTTGTTGCTTTCTGCGGTGTTACAAAAATCTCAACTCGCATTTACTTTCTAATTTTTATTGTTTTTATGAAATAAACTAATATTAAAGTTAATAAAGTTTATTTCAAATCTAGGGGCCAAGAAGTCGATAATACATTTTTTTAATTCTATGTGTATGAATCGGCTTTCTGCTTTTGCAGTTTAGGTAATATCTTCCTATCCTCCAAATATAATATTACATATAATACAATTGCAACTGACTTTTTTAAGAGTAAGGATATAAATTGTAGTACATTTTTTTTGCATTAATGCGAGATACTTATCATCATAAATTCTTTTTGATTTTTTCATTCTTATTCATCTTATGCTCTTAATTTGTTTAATTTTATTTTAGTTTCAAAGAATGTTGATGTTGCAATACAGCAAACATGGCGAGTGCATACTCAAAGAAATTGGGGCTGCGTTCAGAGGGGAGCATCCGGCGGATCTAATAATTGTGTGTGAAAACAAAGTAAAGTTACATGCACACAAATTAGTTCTCGCAGCTGCCAGCCCACTTATAAGGTAAGCTTATTAAATATACTTTACTGATTCGATCACATTATTAACCACTTTGCTATTTGTAGGAATCTGTTGGAGGATACACACCTAACCGATTGCACCACCACTGTATATTTCCCGGATGTCAATGCCACTTATTTTAAATTTCTTTTGGATTTCTTATATTCGGGACAAACGTGTATCACTTCGAGAGATGTCAACTATCTCCACGATTTATTGTTATTACTCCAAATTAAGTCGGATAGTTGGAAGACAACAGATTCTGCCTATTTAAGTAATAAATGTTCCAGTTTACGAGAGAAGCAACGAAAGCAGTACTCGTCGTCCCAAACCTTAGATCAATCATTTAAATATGAAGTTGAGAGTGTGGACGACACTAAAAATGTAGCTGACTTTTCAACACTTTCGTCAGAAAACTGTGAAAGTCCGAGCGAATGCCAACAAAAAGAAGATGAAGATTATGCTGCTAACAAGGATAACAAAAGCGATAAAGACACAGATGAAATTGTAAATCTTTCTAACATTCCAGTTGGTGGACATGCCAACAGCATTAGTTCTAACAACACAAGCAATAACAATAATAATTCGACAATAAACCCAGTAAACCTGTCACTTGATCTTCGTACAAAAAGTGACTCTTCAGCACGCAGTGAACTAAACAAAAGCTTTAATTTAAAGCAAAACAATGGCGAAACGGTCAACTCTAATGAAAGTACAAAGCGAAAGGGGCTGTTTTTTGATACACACAAAGATGTTATGAAGACACTCTCTGATGGACCTGATATCAATAGTTCTCCTGAAAACTATGTTGTAACACCTCATCGAAAACGGCGGCCTGGATTTCATAACACGCAGAGCGATAATCAACCGTTCACAACTTATCAACATAACTTACTAGAAGAACTTCGACTAGTTAAGTCGACTTCTTCACCAATATCTGTATTAGCGTCGGAAAAAAATATCATCGCCCATTTAGAAGATGGTGCTCCAAATTCTGAATCTATTGCATCGGAAAGAAAGCTACTTGAAACGCAACGTATAAGAGGACAAAGCCCAGAACTACAAATGCACCTAGGCCAACAGTTTGTTTACCAGTGGCAGTCTAATCAAAGCTCTTCAATTTCTTCAATGCCTAATTTGCAATCGCGACTGTCTAGTTTGTCACATATCAACTTAAACTTGGAAGCAGAGAGTCGCAATAGCGGCACATCTGTATCAAATATCGCAACCAATAATTCGCACTCGTCATCTGTACGCGAGTATCGTTGTGAGTACTGCGGTAAACAGTTTGGAATGTCATGGAACCTTAAGACCCATCTCCGCGTACACACGGGTGAAAAACCGTTCGCATGCCGCCTCTGC
Organism: Zaprionus indianus; assembly: GCA_018904595.1. Classification (NCBI taxonomy): domain Eukaryota; kingdom Metazoa; phylum Arthropoda; class Insecta; order Diptera; family Drosophilidae; genus Zaprionus; species Zaprionus indianus. Next base: position 189,579 of record JAEIHA010000755.1, on the reverse strand, counting down.
GTAGCTATGTTCAAGCAAAAGGCGCATCTTCTTAAACATTTGTGCTCGGTTCACAGAAACGTTATAACAACAACTAATGGGACCGACACTGAGAGTAGATATAGTTGCTGTTTTTGTTCCATGTGCTTTGAATCGGTTCAAGAGCTTGTCCGCCATTTGTCCGGGCACCACAACAACCTATTGCTCACTAAGAATCTTCGGGAATAATCTGAAAGATTTATTTGAATGGCTTACCATCAAATAAGTAATTGCAAAGAGACCTGAATTTTATATATATATATATACAAATTAACTTACGATATCAGAAACAAATGCAAATACACAGTTATCGTATAAATATATAATATATGTACATTTATTATGTAATTAAATCTACATTCTATTGATTTTACTAAACTTTTTATAGGCGATGTGTGCGCATATTTTTATTTAAATTGGATTTGCGTATTAAAGAAATTTGAAAACCTCAAAGTCCTTTAAGCTTTCGTCGGCTGGTCCATTTAAGTGAAACATTTAATTGTAAGCATATTTTATATTCAAACGGTATTTTTATTTGTATTTTATTCCGTTCCGCTCTAATCCAATTATCTGTTTCTATTTCAACAACATTTTTCTTTACACCATCGTATAAAAACATTAGAATACGTCAATAAAAAGTGTTCAAGCTGCATAATTAAGATTGTAATAATAAAAAATATTTTATTTCAGAGATAATTTTATACTGCCTTATACTTTTACTTTTTGACAGTAAAATAATAACACAAGCCCACAAAACAAAGTGTCATGATCTGGTTGTGCGGCATATTCAGTACTTTGGGTCACTGAATCCGTATCTGTGGTCATAAGTGCGCTATTATGACTGGACTTCAAATTAAAATCAATACAGTGAAAACCCTAAGAATATCCCCCAATAGGAATTGAATCCTTATTTGGGGTTTTGGGTGTTTTTCAAAAATTGTAATTGAAATTCAGACGTGATAGACAGGTTTTGACTTGGAAGGTCAGAAAATATATATCGCATGACCCGATCATGACTCCCCAACTTTTTTGGGCCTTCAAAGTTATTCTTTACTTTGTAGGGGATAAGCCGAAACATAGATGTTCACGGTATGTTTTCGACTTGGGGCTCGGGCGTCGAAGGTTAAAACTTATATATCACGCCCAGATTAGGATTATGAATCTTTTGGGGTATATTCTAAGTTTTTTCATTTTTTTGAGACGTGATCCCGGTTTGGATTCAGCGATCCAAAAATATATATAACTGTCATATACCGCCAACCAAGATCATGACACTTTTTTGTTAGTGGGCCTATGTAGAAAATTAAGAAACCTCATGAGTGAGAAATTCTCATCATGTGTAAAATGTGAGTGATCTAAATGATTACTTTAAATTTAAATAATTCCTCGAGTAATTTTAAATATATATGAATAAAAATGTAGGCTTCAGGATAATTTGGGACTGTTAGGCAAAGTATTTGTTCTAGTCTACACTTTGGCACGCATATATAGTAAATGAATAAAATATTCTATCCAACTAGCCTCCTGCGCTCTTTTGAAAATCGCTTCCGATTTCGATGGTATGGCTTTACCACGGATGGGCGTGTAAGATACTATAAAACGTTAGAAGACTTTTTTGTTGAAAAATGTCGGACGACCTGTACATTTTTCATTAATTATCAAATTTATTTTTGGCCACGGACTGTGAGTTACCGATCACGGCAGCAGTTACTGATCTGCTAAGAGGTTTGGTTCAATAATTGGTAACGGTTTCTTGGAAACCTTCTATTTTCATAATTGATGCAGAGATAAACTGAGATAAATACAAATTTTATCTCACCTCATATATGTCTAAGTTCTTAGTCACGACAAGGAAGATAGATGAACGATCAACAACTTGAAAAGATTTTTACGTTGTGGTGCTGCCAGTACTCGTGCATATCCTTGTTTTCATTTTTAGCCAAATTAGTTTACCTCTAAGCATCGTAGTGAGTACTCGATCGAATACTATTTCTCTTACCAGCTATTGCGTGTTGCCGTGAATATTGAAATTAGTATGCTGAGAGCAATGATGGTTTTTATTTCAAAGGGAAGGAGTCTAAAGCAGATACCACCTTAAAAAGATTTTAATATTTAAAAATAGAGCTTAAATGATGGCTTGGGTAAGTAGACTAAAGCTCATACTTAAGAGTTTAATTCTGAGAGAACTCATTAAAGTGACTTCTGTTGATGTTAGTACAACCGAGAGCAACAGTCGGGCAACACGCGACAGTGACAAAAAATTTTTACGTGCGTGTGATTTTATTTTTTGTTTGGTCCACACATATCATATTCTGAAAGCATTTTGAGCTATAAAACATGAAATCACCGCGTTTAACAAGACAGACAAACGGGCATGGTGCCTTTGGACTCGGCTTGTGATCCTGAGCAAGAATATATACACTTTATGGGGGCTCCCACGCCTCCTCCCTGTTTCAGATATTTGTATAAAGTTAGTATACGCTTTGTTTAACTATTTTCAATGGTCGAATGGTATAAAAGCATTTTTAAGAGGTAAGAACGGTTATGGGCTTGGACTTTCAATATAGTAAATTTAAAAGTTAACCAGGCGAATTCTAATGTCTGAATCGCTCGTCGGAAAAACTGTCTAGTTTCAAATAGTAAACTGTTCGCAAGTGTATCTGTCACCCATTATTTAATCGCTCTCAAAAATACAAGTTAACAAGAATGAGAGTAACAGTCCAGCGACACGCGACTGTGGGATACCCTTCGACCTTTGTTTAAACGTACTGAGTAATTATTGTACGATACTACTCCTTAATAAAAATAAAGTAACGTAAGCCTTCATATGAATACGTTTTTATGTATGCAGCATTTCATTGGCCAAGCATGTATGCATGTGTATGCATTTGAAAGCAAAAAATACGTGAGCATAGAAAATAAGAGAAGAGCAACAGCAAGCGCTGCGCGTTCGCATTCTCTTCCTCTTTCTTCCCTACACGAACATCGCAATAACGTCACAGCTTGGTGGTTTGTATACAAAATCCAATTGTATGAGGTTATTGTTTATTACGTCTGTATTTATTGTCCGATCGAATTTTGTGACGATAGATAGATATTATAGTAAGCTTACTACTGATCTAAACCAAAAAGTTGCATCTTTCGCCACTTACAAATCGACTTTAAAAATTACTCGTATATTATACAGCAGTCTTCCTGCCAAATTTGGTTTCTCTAGCTTTCATAATAGATGAGATCTGTGCGTTAACACAAACAGACATGGCTCAATCGACTGACTCTGCTACTGATCCTGAGCAAGAAGACGCCCCCATCTGTCTGTTATATACATTTGCAAAAAGTTAGTATACCCTTTTTTGACCATTTTTAACGCCCGAAGGGTATAAAACGCCGCTAAAGTGCAATGGCACCTTCATCGAATGGCAACAGCAAGCAAGCATCGCTGTTCGGAACTAAAAAAAATGTTAACTTGAACAACTTCTGTGTTTATTATCCGATACGATTGCAATAATGTAATTCATCTCTAAAAATATTATTATTATAATTATTATGTTGATAATCACAAAATTTGATCTGTGTATGACATAAAGGAATCTTCATGCTTCAGAAAAACATTGCTCTATCGACTCGGCTTGTTGTCCTGAGCAAGAATAATTATATCGTGGGGTCTTCCACATTTCCTACTTGTTATATACATGCATTGAGTAAGTATAACATTTTTGTCAGGGCTGTCCAAGAATCCTGGGTCTCTAATCCGAGGTCAAAATTTCCATATCACGTCTGGACAACGACATAAGCTCTAAAAACCAAATAGGCATGCGATATATGTTTTAGCATGTAATTTGACCCTTTAAGCACGATTTCGAAGTCAAAATTTTCATTGCACATCTTAGTTTCGACTTTTAAGTACAAAAAATAATGGGGGTCAAGATCGGGTAATTCGATGTATCCGATTCTGAATTTTAAAATTTGCCTATCACGTTCGAATTTTAACCTAACCTAAAAAATTGCAAAAACTTCCAAAAATTTTCAATTTTTATACCCTTCGACCATTGAAAATGGTCAAAAAAGGGTATACTAACTTTGTGCAAATGTATGTAACAGGCAGAAGGAGGCGTGGGAGACCCCACATACATATATATTCTTGCTCAGGTTCATTAGCCCAGTCGATTAAGCCATGTCTGTCTGTCTGTCCAGATGTCTGGATGTCCAGATGAACACACAGATCTCAGCTATTATAAAAGATAGAGACACCAAATTTGGCTTGAAGGTTTCTGTTTATCCGGGACAGGTGAAGTTTATTTCATATTACATATTTAAGCTGATTTGCGAGCGAAATATAAAAGATACAACATTGTGAGTAAGACTATACTTAGCTAATTATAATACCAACATAACGTAAAAATTTCAATCCGATCGGACAATAAACAATGCTCACGTAGGAAAGAAAAAGAAAGAGAATGCGAGCGCGTAGCGACCTCTGTTGTTCTTCTCTTATTTTCTATGCACACGCATGTATTGCATTCAAACGCACACACACACATACATACATTTGTACTTGACCAATGTTACACGCATATACACGTATTCATACACAGACGCATATAAAGGTTTACGTTACGATATTTCTATTAAGTGGAAGAATTGTACAATTATTGACTCTTTACGTTTCAAAAAGGTCGAAGGGTATCCCACTATCGCGTGCCCCTCGACTGTTGCTCTTGTTTTATTATAAATTACGGCATTTTGTCAACTATGTACAGTCACGTTTTGAAGAAAAAATCATTACTTATATGAACCTTATCAAAAATGTGTTTAATTGACTTTAAAAAGAATAAATACAAAGGGAAAATATATTTATATTATATTACAAAACACGCTAGTCTAATATTAATAAAGTTGAACAGACTACGTGTTCGGATTTGGAAGATCAAATAACATATATAACATGACCCGATCATGACCCCATGATTTATTCGACCTTCAACAATTTTTCGAGTTTTTTAAAAAAATAAATCCAATCTGAAACGTCTAGCGTAAATTTTGACTTTTGATTTAAGGTAAAAATACATGTTAAGGCATATATCGCGTGCCCAGATCTGGATTCTTATCTCTTGGGAGATATTTAAAGGTTTTTTAGTTTTTTGATGCGAAATTCTGACCTCGGTTTTAGCGAACCAAAATATATATCTGCATAAGCCCCATACTGTGTTCACAATTTAAAAGCGATCCGTTACTACAATGAGGAATTTAAAAGTCAAATTTGACGGAATTATTAAGGTACGTGGAAACAGTTCGTTTGCATTTTCTTCAAATTTCTTAATTGTTCATAAATTTTCTTGCCTGGTTCCGTGTCATTTATGTTTCAAAAAAGAATAATTGGTGCGTAAATTTTTAATCAAAAGACGTGTGGTGGCATGACTAGTTAATCGCGGAAAGTAAATTTACGATTAAAGTTGGATAGTTGACAACATCAAGCACTCTTACTGATGATTTTTGTAGTTTTATGCAGTGTTTGGAAGCAATTCAATTTCACCAATTCGTTTATGCCTTCTGTGATCTTATTGAAGTTTATTGGCAATTTGATATTATGTGTGCGAGCCTGTATCAATCAAAATTCAAGGGACCGATCAGGGTTAAATCTAAACATATCTAAAGGAAAGCTATCGTACTCTCTTTGTGATTGCGCTTTGGAAAGAATTTCCCTGGTTGATGATCTGTGTATCCGTTTGGATATCAAACCTTAGATTTGTAAACATATTAGGTCAATTGATAAGTCTATGGCCTGACATACGAGTATGGATGACGCAACTAGAAATAAATCCATATGATTTTTAGCAAGTCCTAACGTTTAAAAAAGCACGTGTATTAATTTTCAGGCGTCGGTTCATTAGTTTGTGAGCTATAGCTTTTGTGCGAAGCTACTTTTGTTATTGTGAAAAAAATTAAAATTAAAAAGATTTTCCGTGTTGATAAAATATTGCTTTTTTGATGGGGAAAAATACAGTTAATGCAAAAACTTGGCTTGATAATGAGTTTTCGGATACTGCAACAAAAAAATCAACTATCAAGGATTGGTATGCTAAGCTTAGACGTGGTAAAAAGAGCATCAAAGACGGTGACCGCAGTGGACGCCCAAAAGAGATTGTTACCGACGAAAACATACAATAAATCCACAAAATCATAATGAATGACCGTAAACTTAAATAGAATGAAATAGCTGGGACTCTGAAGATATCGACGGAACGTTTACATCGAATATTTGGGTATGAGAAAGCTCTGTGCAAAGTGGGTGCCGCGCGAGCTCACTTCAACTTTGAAGATGTTGAAGATCAATAAGCCCGAGTTTTTTCCTCGATATGTGACAATGGATGAAGCATGGCTCCATCGTTTCACTCCAAGTGGACTGTACTCAACCGAGTGGACTGCACACAATGAGCCCGCTCCAACGCATAAAGTAATTAGACCGTTTGAAGAACGAAATCGCCGAAAAACGGACGCATTTGTCAAAAAAAAAGTTCTGTTTAACAAAGACAATGCACAGCGTTACAAGACAGTGAAAATGAAGATGGCCAAAATCCATGAATTGGGCTCCGAATTGCTTTCGCATCCACCGCATTCTCCAGATCTGGCCCACAACGACTATTTCCTGTTCTCGGATCTCAAAAGAATGCTCGCTGGGAAGAAATTTTCGTCGAATAAAGAGGTGATCGCCGAAACTAAGGTCTATTTTTAAGCAAAGGTGAAATCGTACTACAAAAATGGTATCGAAAAGTTGGAGACTCGTTATACACAGTGTGTTACCCTTGAAGGGAACTATGTTGAAACTCACACTCTCCTCAGGACTCCATTACTATTCTTTGATGCATGCTGGGTGTTGCTCGTTTGCGATATTTCCCCTAGGTTGGTTGGGCAACTTATTACAAATTAACTTTCCTGCCTTAATGAGTTAAAAACTAAAATAACAACAAATTTAAAAATTTTAACGAAATCTATAATTTTTTAACAGTCCCTAGAAATTCCTTTGCTGTGTTTGCAGATCCTTTCCGCGAAGACAGGATCGAGTGCTGATCAGCGTTAGACATCTCGCTAGATGGTTTGCGGGCGAGAAAAGCTTTCTATTGTATTTTATTTATGACTGGCAAAATTTTTATTTTTATTTTGGGTGTTTGCCGAACGTACCACGGTGCCGCAGTGATGGTTCTCAGAATGTTTGTTTGTGCTCGCTGTAATGATGCTGTTATTTTATTAATTATTCAAATCTTATTATATAACTTAGATTAATTACAATATGAAATAATTGTATTAGTTGGAGTCGGCCTGAGCTGGGCTGGAGAATCTTTGCGCTGTGACCCTGAATGCAGACTCGCGTAAGCGACTTTGCGAAAGGATTTTCGTGTGCGGTGAGTTTTGCTTGATGCTTACTCTTTTCATTTGAATTTCCTCGTTGACAAAAATTTTGTGAGGGTCTCTTATAGATTCGGTGTCCTAAATATCAGCTGCAAGGGCACAACAGTCACCGTGACGGTCGTACCAGGAAGTACCGCAAGAATTCCGGAGGTTGCCCTAGCACTAGCGTGATGTATTAATAACACTCTTTTGAAGAGTATTCAGATATAAATGACTCGGCCGTAATATTTTTGGTTGGGATCTTTCTTGTTATTACAAAGTCAATAAGAACTGGGGGCTTCTTTGGATCAGCTGGCCAATAGGTAGGGCTACCCACAGTCACATATTCTAGCTTATTTTGGGGCGTAATGAACTCGTTGTATTTTTACTTACCCTTTTGGGTCAAAAGATGTGATCTCCAGTACGTATGCTGGGCATTGCAGTCGCCGGCCGATATAAAACGCTCAAACAAACGCGTGGGTGGAAGTATTTTTTGAATTGGTTGTCAGAGACAACAAAACGTCCGCAATTTGAGTTCCACGTAGATATTTTTAGTGAAGAAATTTTGTTGATTTTGATAACACGATGCATTGTGGTTTGCATAAATGTCATAAATTCTTTCAGGGTTTTCTGGAGTAAGATCATCATCGTTTCAATGCAAATTGATTTATGCTGTGTTTGTACGTATAAAGTGTTTTATTTTCTGCTCTTCTTATGATGCCGTTGATCGTGTTGTGGGATTTACATATTTTATTCCCGATTTTAAGGTATTTGCGCAGGAAACGTTAGGATTGGTACGATATGTCGGAGAGGGTGCCATTTAAGACGGGCGCGATTGTGGTGAATTTTAATTGATGTAAGTAGTCTGGCCGCGTATTAATTTGATGGCTTTTAAGCTCCTTGTACATCACACAGCCACGCCAATTCGCAGTTCTCTGCAGTTGCTACACATTATTACAGAGCTCTCGTCTCTGTTCCTATGGAAGTTTGCTGTACTTCACTACAGATTACAAAAAAAGATTTCAGTAAGTAAGGTACAGTAAGCATTAGTATGCCCATGTTCTTGGCAGTTAGTGTACTGCTCTGGCCGAATGCGCTTGTATGGCTCTTTCACTGGGATACGCCGATGCAGAAGGATCTTTAGCTTGGGTAAACTTCCTTATCTTTCAGTGTCTGGTTCTCTGGCTCCTACTCGTTTGGTATGGTTCCTTGTTTTTGTTAAATATGTCCATAACCATTTTTGCTTCACGGTTCTTTTCCTTAAGCGTTTCTACGATTTATTTTATTTTGATCAGTTACCCCGTGAGAGCAAATGCTTGCGCTAAGGATATTTAGCAACCTGTCTTTACTGTTCCATTTGTGACAGCAGTTGCAGTGGTTATTGAGGTCATAACTAGTATTCGTATTTCCGCCAGTGTTTGAAGATTGAAGTGGTTGCGGACGCATTGTTCTGCCGAAGCGAAAGCCGGCTTCTGTCTAGCTCCCGTTGCGCTTCGCCAATCAAATGCTACATGCACGTATTCATATACATTCGTTTGCTTACGCTACGATATTTCTATTAAGGAGTGGTATCGTACAATTATGGACTCTTTATGTTTGAAAAAAGGTCGAAGGATATCCCACTGTCGCGTGCCGCTCGACTGTTGTTCTCGTTTTATTATCACTTAACTTAGTTCTATTAATTTTATGCGGAGCTCGATGAAAACACTTCTTACTTTATTGGCGTAATTTTCTTGGTGACTTATTTTCTCCAATCTCACCAAAACATATACCAAAGGTTTATTATAACTTTTTTGCTGGAAGGCTTACCTGATCAATGGTACGGATTTGGCCTTTTCGCTCCCCTCATTTTGACAGATTGTTCTTATGTCAGCTTTATGTTATAGTTATCCAATTTGTATGAAATTTCAAAAGCATATTATTCATACAGAAAACCGCAATATAACAAATTTGGCCATGTCTTAAAAAATAAGAACAAATTTATCAAAAAATTGTATAGGACCTATGCGATATATCCCACCGTTCCGGCTTGCTCTGACTTTTTATCTTTAACATTTTATGTTTGTTTCAAGCTAGCTCTTGTTTACCTCGACCCAAAAAATCGGACGGCAGACGACATGGATAGGTGGACTCCCCTGTTAATGATTATATAGAATGTTCAGTATACTTATATGTATTAATTAACATAATATTAACGTTCACTTAATTAAAATAATCGTTTGAATGTTATGTACATACATACATACATTCGTATGCATCAAAATAAAATAATCGTTTATACTGTACTATGGACATATTATTTAATGGAACCAAAGATAAATAGAAATTTAAGGTTTTAACATGGAATTTCTATCTTCGAATAATTAAATTAAATTGTTAGTGAAGATATGTAATTGACCGCCACCTTTTGGCTGTCATCGACACATTGTTGGTTGATTGCAACCGAGCCAGTGGTTATAGATAATATTTCAACTGTTCAGCTGCAAAAGTATAACAAAACAAGGAGCAAGACGTCAGACCGTTATGTACGTGTTTTTATCTGTGGAGGATTTTTGTCTCTTCTAGTTAACTTATGTGCTATTTTAACTTAAAAATGACTACTGAAAAGAGTGAACCAAATTGTCGCTGAAGAACGTTAAAAGAACGAATAAATTGCTTTCAACCCAAAAAGAAAATAAAACAAAAATTTCAACTTTGCATGTACCTTATGCAATTGTATGTTTTTAATCAAAAACAATAAATAATAAGTTATAACATTTGCACGTGTGAGCCAATGTATGTTTATAGTTCGTATGAGTGGCCTAAGCAACTTATTAAGTGAGTTTTGGCAAACCAACAGAAGTATAAACTAAAATATTCGTGTCGTATATCGTATCTGGGAATTAAAAAAAAATAATATGGCACTGCCAAAAAAAATCAAATGCTTTAAGTATTTAGTTTACAGTTATGTGTTTCTCTTGGCGGTAAGTAGGCTTTTGAAATACATCATTAAAATACATAAAAACATCGTAATTAATACATTTAAGTATATACCTAAGTATATGCACATACAAAGAAATACATAATAAATATGTATACACATCTGTTTATATGTATATGTATATTTATCTGCATATTTATATATATATATAAAATATGTTTTATACATAGATCCGAGAAGGGAGAAAATCACATTTATTTTATTCTCAGTTGAACTTTAAAAAATAAAATAAACTGAAAGTGAAAAAAACCTTGCATAGTATATGATTTACTTCTTGAATGCATACGTACATGTGTACATGTGTACATATGTACATATATTGAAATATCGCTCTTTATAGGAATTATTTAATAAATAGATCTTTTATTTTAAGTGCACATCGATAAAATAATTAACAAGAAATATAAACAATTAAACAAACAAGTTGTTACAATTTGAAAATGACCTTGGGTAAACATGTACATGTGCATATATACTACGGCATACATACATAAATATGTGTGTACTTTCCTTTTTATACACTTCGATAATGGTTAGGCAAAAGGAAGCGTGGCAGACCCCACAGGGTACATACATATATTCTTGCTCAGGATCCCTTGCCGAGACGATTGAGCCATGTATGGATGTTTATCTGACCAGATGCATACACAAATCTCAGCTATATCTCAGCGGAATCTAGTGACACCAAACTTGGAATTAAGGGGTCCTATATACTCTGCGAAGATAAGGTTTATTTAAAATGTTGGGTGCCACTCCCACCGCCCCCTAAAATCAATAATTTTTGTACCAGACGTATAAAAAAAGATTTATTGTTTTAAATTCAAGTATTTCTTACGGCATTTCTAAATAGGTCAAACTGCGATTGCGCTGGACTATTGCGCTTGCTTATGATGATAATGAAAGATTATTATATTATGAAGTCCTTAAATGAGTAGATTGTTCTTACATTAAAATATAAATTCGGGAGAAAATATTGTTTTAACATTTTTTTTCTGATATAAACTATCAGAGAAACGACCATGACATCCATTGATATGGTTTATGTACTATATAAATGAAGTATATACATATGAAACATCTACCACATAACCAAGGTTAAGTAAGAATAAACTAAAGAGTACTATTAAAAAATTTTAGGGCCTATAGACCTAACAGTTTTTGAAACAGCAATAGCGTTATATCAATGCTATCCGTCTGTCTGTCAGTCATGAGCGTACCTTTATAAGGAACCATTTGCCAACCAATTTTGGAACATATTATAATTCTTAACAGCAAAGTGCTCGCAAATTCTGCTATCTTTTCACACATACTCATACATTTGTGTGGGCGGGGGTTGTTTATCAGCCTTTAGTACCAGAAACCAATATACCAAATTTGGTGTCTGTAGCTACTTGATATCTGGACGTTCAACAAGACAGGCGTACTTGGCTCAATCAAAAGACTGATCCTGAGCAAAAGTCCTGAGTCCTCCATTAAGTAACGAGTGAAACAGTGAAGCGCTGTGAAAAGTATGTACTGCTACCTTTTAGCTCCGTGTCCCGTCTAGTGATTCTAAGAAAAGCCGTAGTTTTGCCTGACCTACAGTGGCCTGTAAGTAGCTTTGTGAGGATTCTCACTTGATTCTTATTCACCTTTATGATCTGCTTAAGCTTTTTGATGTTACATCAGCCTATGAGGGAATTCGATTGCCTCAAACCTTGTGTTCGTTCCTAGCTCAATACGCGGTTGCTTGCCTCTTCTGCCCTCCGGTACTCCCTGACAGTGTTTCCGTCGATACCAAAAAACTGCTCTGGTCGTTTCATATTATAACCTAAAATAAACATCTCTTCTGATGGCTATAAATATGTATTATATGTGATGTATCTAATAACAAATCCAGGCATTATGATCTGTGAGCGCAGTACTATCCTACTCAATCTCTTGTACACTTTCTTTTTTGTACTGGTACGATAAGTAATATTATTTTGATTTTGGCATTGAAAATGTATACCCACAATATACTTACATATATACACAATACAACATAAATTTACATACATACGTGTATTACGTATTACATATACTTAAACAAATGTTTAACTTTCAGCTAACGGGTGCGGGCCAAATTTTCTTGGGAACATCCTTACTGTGGGGGCACTCAGTCTACTATGGCATTGTACAAAATAAGTTATGGGCCCCAGCTGCATTACTCCTATGCCTTGGACCTGTTACCTTTATTTTATGCTGGATGGGTTGTCAAGCAACCAATCAAAGAAAGCGATGTCTACTGGGCATGGTAATTTTGTAGAATTTACTAACGTGATATTCATAAAAGATATATTACTCTTATTTTAGTTCGCAGCTCTTTTAGTGGCTTGTATATGTGTTCAATTTATAATCTGTGGATGGTCTTTGGCGATGAGAGAAAATCTTCCAACGTCTGTAGAGATTTTCATTGATGATTCTTTTGTAGAATTTTTAGATAAATTCTCAAGAACTAAGGTCGATAATTTACACTTGTGGAATCGAATGCAATCTCAGGTAAGTTTGAAAGCCGAATAGGTAAATATATAAGATAAAACTCATTGCACGTTTACAAGTTATAAAAAATTATAAATTGGGTTTGAATTTTCATGATATGTCAATGCTAGCATATTTTTTAAATGTTTTATTAAATTTTTGATTGCAGTTACAATGTTGCGGTGTTGATGGACCTCTGGATTATCGACGGCTTTCTCTGCCCTGGTCGTGTTGTTCTCGCCCCGAGCATGCATACGAATCGGCATGCGATACACACTACAAGCGTGGCTGCTTGGCGGTTGTATCCGAGCAAATAAGGAGCCGTTTGCTTATAACTGCTTTTGGAGCTGCCATAATTGCTATTCTTCAGGTACAGCACGCACTTACCTCAAATTTATTTCTTAACAGTAATGAAAAATACTTTCGGAAAAGCACGTTTAACTAAAAAAAATTAGTCAAAATAACTTATTATATATATATATTATACACTGATCATAATGTGGAATATTTTTTACCGTAGTATTTTAAATATAGGTCATGGGTACTTACATATGTTTTGTATTTGTAGACCCATTTTCTGTGCACAAAAGTTTTTTTTAGCTTTTAGTTTCGCATGAAATAATATTTTAAAATGATCAAATTTAACCAAAAAAAAAATGCCCTTAAATGGTAAATTTGGAACTTCTGCATAAAGCAAAATTACCCGAGGATAATCAATGTAACAGTTAGTTCGAATAAATTATAAAAAAAAAAAGAAAAAAATATACGATGTAGCTTTTAAAAAGAAAGACTAGTTTACGTTTGCAGATAAATGCTCAACTGTATGGCGTATATCATATTTTTAATATATTTATACTAAAATTTCTCTTTATAGAGTCTTGGAATATTCTGTGCTGTACATCTTACAATACTTTTTGGAAAGAATGATAACACTCATCCAATGAACATGAACCGAAAGAAAAAACAGCATCAGTTCTTACCTCTAACTATTCAGGACAAGCGACATGATTTACCGTCACCTATCAACTTATCACCATCAGCACCTGGCCAGCGCGTTTCAAAAACACCTCTGCCTCAGGTCATGCACAAATGACAGACGATTAGTTTTTAATACATTAAATTTATGAAAACTCCAAAAGTTTTAAAAATGTTGTAACCTGAGATGGAATGAATATAACTGTGACCCTCAATGTTACGTTTTGGTAATTTGAACAATTATCGTTGGAAAAAAAAAACAACCTTAAATTCTGATTAATTTTCCAGTAGTTTAATTAAATGGCAAAAACTGGATTGTTTCTTTCTTTCAAGAATATGGAGTTTAACAAAAAGTGTGTTTAATTTACTCTTGATACGTTTGGAGGCACATAGAATGCATCTACTGTCTTGGGCTTCTTTTTCTTTCCAAACCACCGCTTCGGGTAGTATATTTGTTTTTTGTAAATTTGAATATCAATATCTTCTCTATTTTCAAAAAACCAAAGGCTTTGCCGCATAAGATGTAATTCAGTTAGTGTACTTTTTGTATTCTCGAGACGCTTATTAACATCTTGAATTTTCGATAGCTTTTCAATTGCATTTTGATAATGAGTACTCCAATCTTTAAAATTTTTTTCATACTCTGATATAAGCCTTGTCTCGTGATTCTCCACTGCAAGTTTAAGACTTAAATCCAAAATGTCAGAAAATGTTTTGGTCTGTGTGCATTTCATTATTGTTTCCTCAAGTTTGTTTTTTAGTATTGCACTATTTTCTCCGTTCGAGCAATCTATCAGTTTCTGGCAGAGTTGTAAAATATCTTTATGCATGACTTTTTCATGTTGTGATAAATGTTTTTGCGCATCGTCAATCCGTTCATTTAGGACAAATCCCAGAAATGCAATATTTTGTACGGCATCGTTCAGTTTATCAATAGGCTTATCCAAGCTTAATGCTATCATAGCTTCTCCTAGTATTTCCTCATCGGTCTTATCACTTGTTTTCACATTATTGCGCAGAAATTTAACACGTACCTTTTCCTTAAATTCAAAGTTATTAAGTATTTTTGTTTCGAAAATATTGAAAACGTACCTTTTCAGCATTTTGTTCACTCTTATCTTGTTGGTTAGGTGTGTATTTTTTCAGGAAACTGTAAAAGGACTGCAATGAAAGAGTGACGACAAGGTCGTTGTTACATAAGCCACGTTCAATTAGAACAGCTGCAACTTGAGCCGCTTCGTGTGCGTTTCCACTGTGTAACATAATGTCTATTAAGTGGCATCCACTAAACTCGTCAATAAAAACTCCATAAAGTAGGGGGTTCCGAAGTATGGTAGCCACTTCTTGTGGACCAGAGTAGTCCAATAACCGTTTGGTTACAATATTTGGTAAGAGGGGCGCAACAGAACATTCTTTCTGTTTTCTAATATGGATAAATGTGTTATTATAATATTATATACAATGTGTAAACATGCTTCTAACAACCTCAGCCTCACTAGGTTTTCCAAAAGATCCACATTTTTATAATCTTTATAAGCTAACGCATCAAAATCCAGGTTGTTGATAGGGATTGGTTTCCTTTCAAGTTGTGGTGGACATTGGGATGCCAATTCATTAAAAGAACTTGAAAAATACGAATAGCATCTTCTTAGAACACATGACCGAAGAACATTTGATTTAAGAACACTCATTTTAAAATGAATAGGCAATAAGTTTTTAACGACTAATCACATGTTGAGTACATTTTCCAGTATCACAGTTATGATATTTCAAAACATCAACGGGCACATATGAAAGAAAAATATTAATTTAAAATCATTCAAATAAATAAAATAAAAGACAAATTTACCTTTACTATAAATGAGACAGATTCATTTAGTGATGTAATCAGGGTGATCGATTACGATAAAATATACCAGCCGGCCAACAAATAAATACTAAAATATACCATCTCAGTAGAGTTGTGAAACCATCGATAGTTGCCACCACCAAGGTTTTACGATGCGATAGAATTGTCCATCGATATAATCGCGGAAAAATACGTTATTCAAAATTTTGCTCTTAATATTAAAAAAATATATGATGACATCGATTTGTTGCACAATTGATAAAAAGGACTGTTTCATTTGAAGTAATTAGGTACCCAAACTAAGCTGTTTCCGTGTCCACCACTTTTGCACCGTTGGGATTTTATTGATACAAATAAATTATTTTTGATTTACACTTGTTTATAACATCAAAGTTATCCATTGCATTTATAGTTTTTAAACTCGTTTCGTTTAACTTTCCTTGAATTTTTAATTTCCATCAAAATAGTGATGGTGCTCGCAATATTATCGATGGTTTAAAAACCCCATCGAGTGCTGTTCGCTGCTTCGCGGTCGCTCACCAAAAAGAGCCGTTTCGCTTACTTGTAAGCCTTTCAGGTCCTGGGGTCATAATAATCCAAAAGCATTAAGGCGAGTACATTCCGCTGTTTAAGTACTCTATATGTTCGATGCCTGTTGCTGTAAGTAAACAGAGTGAGACCATAGTCATGCGTCAAGGTATGGATGATTTTTTTTTCTATATAAGGTCCCATCGGTCATTTAATAATTTTGTTAAGAAAGTCGGGACCTAGGGGAAACTATAACTCCTTTATTAAGGCGAGAACGGTCGATTTTCTTCTCAACTCGTCAAGATCTACAGAGATTAATCATCAGATCATGGAATAAATAAATTTGGAATACACTTAAATTTACCAAATAAAATTATCCTCATAAAACAACCCACATATTTTGGAAAGTTATAAATTTTTCGCATTTTGCTCACTGTGCCTCAGTCTCTTGGCTCTCAACACAAAATTGACTTCAGACTGGCAGCACGCTGGCCCAAGCAGTTGCCAGTTTTCAAACTTGACAAGCAACGCTGTCGCCTCGCTGTCGTTTTGTGACTGAGTGGATGCCGATGAACACATAAGATAAAAAGTACCTTGCAAGAATTGTACGATGGGAATCTTAAACTGCCAACTCCTCGAACTGTATGATAACATGTCGCGCAAACGGAAATACTTGCAATGCGCCAAGGTGCAAGGGATCCGCAACAAGCTAACATCACAGTACATTCGTCTAGCTCACGTAAAAATTCCTGCAAATGCAAACGACCCCCTCCTCTTCCTTTTTCTTTCCTATCCTTTTTCTTAAGAACGGGTGTCGGAGTTACGTGCTTTAGATTGATGGCAACTGGGCACGAGTTACTGTGCGGAAGCCATTCAATGGATTCGCCTTGATTAAAATTAGCAATCTGATTAAAATCCTTCAATCTGTTCAAGTGCATGTTAAAAATTATCTACTTATCGTTTGCTGCTTTCCAGAACTTGCATGGATCGGTTTAAGGCTGCTCAGGCGCAAATGTGATGGCCGATGACCCGGCTGGCTTAAAGGTCAGTCACTAAGGAATCTTCAAAAACCAGTGGTAGCCTGGGAAAATTATATAAAAAATATAAGCGAAAGCGATGAGACAAAGGGACACAAGAATGGTAAGAGTTCATTCGATTAAAGCGGATAAAAATGAAATGAATGCTGGTCAGTGGGTTATGAGCTGTTTGCGGTCCCTTTTTGCTCAATTTCTTTTGCAAGTAGCCCACTAACATTACAGTCAGATTAATGGGGTCTATGTTAAGATAAAAGAGAATGCTAATTTACATGAGAGTAATGAAAAGGATGTGGTCAGGGACCATGCAGAGGGAGGTTGGACCGTAGCTCGTATGCCATAAGTCTACTCAAAACCTTTTTGTGGAGACTTTCTAAGACGTGACCAGTCTTAGACAGAGAGGTCAAGAAAATGGCAACTACCTGTTCTATACAGCTGTATACGGGTGCCTCAGATCTCTGCCTGGGCGGACTTTTTATTTCTCCGCTACTCGTGGGACCTAATGGGTTAAAAAAATGTTACCGTCAGGTTCTATAAAGACGGGGGTCTCGATGGGGTGCATGCTGTTGTCCAGACGGGTCGAACGCCACAGGCAACTGCCCCTAAAAGGGACAGGAGGCGAGGCGGGCATTGTACTCCTTTCGCAGCCAGCTATGTTGGCTAGAAAGCAAAAAGAGAAGAAGAGCGAGAGGGCACGGCCATTGCCCGGCTTATAGGCTTAGCATCGTTTTTACTTCAGCATGCATATAGGGTGGGTTGGTCCAACGACACACCAGTTGCGACGTTTGCAGTGCCCTACAAAGTGGATATCGAGGGGGTCCTTGACAATACGGCTCACGGCGCAAAGTTGCCCTTCAGGAAGATAGGCACAGATTGCACAACCGGTATATGAATCCAGTCTCTGCTAAAATCCAGAGATGCCACATTCGTCTTGTTGGATTGTACAGTCACGGTCTAAACTTAAAGAAGTTGCCCACAAGGAGGAGTCCTCTCTCCTTTCCTTTGGAGCATACTTGTGGGCGTCCTACTTCAGCGTTTTGCCGATTGGGGAATACCCGAGGAAACTCTGTGATATTGCCCAGTTAGGACTAAAAGTTATATTCGACTGGTGCAGGAAGGTAGGTTTCAACTTCAATTCGGCGAAAACAGTCGTTGTACCGTTCACAAATAGATATAAACTGAAGAAAATGGGAGTGACGTGCGAGTGAAGGATGAATTTTACGACTAACGAAAACAAGAGTTGGCGAAATGCATCAATGCATCAACAATGCCTGGGGTCATAGGGCAAAAATGAAAATCACGCAGAATCAGGTTATTAAACATTTAAGTGAGAAAGTTATATCTTTTTTACGTCGCTCACAAAAAGACTTGACAAATTTAATTATTGGTTTTAAGCATTTGAATAAACTGGATCAGTGCAGTATTCAGGAACTTTTATGCTAAATTTAGTATCTCCAGCTTTTATAATAGCTGAGATCTGTGTATTTAAAAATTTTTGATCAAATAGTAAGACAACTAATCAATGAGCACATAGGACCTCAAACAGCGTTAAAATTCTTTCTGATAGTTTTTTCGATCCAGCTGTCAGAGAGTCCGAAGCATTCAGATTAAAGACTTCGGCAGCACGCTCGGCGTGGGCGGCTGCATGCCTTGCTGGGGCGGCTGCTTGTTCGGCTCTCAGTACATACACTTAAAAGATAAGCATAGCATCCTGAAGTCAATTTTTTTGTTAATATTTTTTATTTTTTGTTTTGTAAATTATTTTTCATTCAGTGTCATTTTCAACGATTCGCAGCACGATCCTATTTTAAAACTTAGTCTTTGTTATACCCTTAGACCCTAAACTTTTTCAGTGGATATACATATTAGGCATCTGCATTACTGGCAAATATGACACATTCGAATAGAAAAGGTTCAATATGAATTGGCCTGCAAAGCCAACAAGGTTTCAATGGATGAGTGTAATCGCGTGCGATTCAGGCGCACAACAAGTGAAAAAAGATGATATAAAGTGTATGAAATTTACTGACATTAAGTATTTTGAATTTTTTCGAAACGAACTCTAATTTTCCAGCGAGTAAATCAGAGCCTTTTCAGTGTAATGGCTAAAGCATTTCCAACTTTTTAAATACTTTAACTACCTTGGTGAAACTCTTAAATTCAGATTTTTTTCAAGAAATAAAACGCAAATAATAAATTATGCAATAAAACTATTAATAAAGAAACGATCGAAACTTTCTTTTACAAATTTAACTGAACCTTCGTATATTTCAATTTGCTTTGCAACGTTATTTGAATACTGAACTTTTTAACTTCAACGTCAGATGGCGCGTACGATTAAATTATACTCTTGGACTTGAATCTATGAGGAATTTTAGATAAATGGAAAAAAGACTATTAGTTTTTTTAATTTAACATTACTTCTATATAACTTTCATATTCATTAAGCTCCTTCCTGCACTAGCTGCACTCCTTTGCCACATGTCCAAACATGACTCACTCGCTCGTCCTTGGATAAATTCAGGCTGCTTGCGAGAAGTTGCTTAACATTAAAATACGTTGCAAACTCTTCGCTTCGGAGACAGACTCCTCACTGCAGTCTTTAATGTAGTTTAAGTGGTGAGTCCTTATTCTAAAATACCTTTTTTATGCGTAAAAACAGATCATTGAGAGGTTTCACCATATGTAATACATTTGAATAAGACCAATCCTGACGTTTCCCTTCACTTTGCAGCAAATCAACGCCCGCTACATTTTGTTCTCTTCTTTGCAATTAAACTAAACGTTTTGAAGGTGAACCACTCATGTAACATACTCATCATTTTGTTCTCTCGTTTCTTGGATCACACCATCTGCGGCGTTGTTATTGCTATTCTCGTTGTCCGTTACTACTACCGCTACATCTACGAAGCCTCGAAAAATTTCTTGGCTATCGCCGTCTTGGCTGCAGCTGCTAACTTCCGTAACTTCTTATTTAACCGTTGTTCGTTGCATTTTTTCGGATGTTTTTATCGAAGAAGTGGTTCGTATAACTGGATGGCGAAATTAGTAAAATTCGTTCACGGCATATGTTGAAATTTTAGACACAATCTCACTTCTGAACTTAAGTGCTGCCAAATTGCGGGTCTCTTTTATTTCGATTATTACCATCGATAACAATAAGTGCTGCCACATCGTTATGTTTGCTGTTTATCTAACAAGGCTACCAGCTAATTACAGTATCTAAGAATAATATTTGTGTATGCTACTTATAGTCAAGTCTTTTAAATAGGTTAGGATTTTAAATAGGCAATATCATCAATAGAAATTGAGAAATCTATATATCGAGAACTTTTATTCTCGTTTGATAACATTGCCAATCCAAACAATCCATTCATTTTAGACCCATTGTAGGTATATAACAAATGTTTATACAATACATACATATATGATATATCTAAGTACGAGGGTCGTTTGATAAGTCCGTGACTTTTTGAATAAAATATATTTTTTTCGTCAAAGAAGCGTTTTATTTCTCAACATAATCTCCTTTTAGCTCTATACATTTAGTCCAGCGTTTTTCCAATTTTTTTATTCCTTCCAAATAATAGGTTTTCTCAAGGCCCTCAAAATAGTCGTTTGTTTCTGTGATGACCCGAATCTCTTACCGCCGAGCCATTTCTTCATGTTTGGAAACAAAAAATAGTCACAGGGGGCTAAATCTGGAGAATATGCTGGATGGGGTAGCAGTTCGTAGCCCAATTTATGAAATTTTGCCATGCTGACACGAAATTCACTTTTTTCCATTTTCGTTAAAATTCACGAGATCGTCTGCTTTCAATGCCTATAAAACGCAAACCAAAAAACGCAGCTTTCTCAAAATTTTACAGTCAGCTGTTAATCGATAACTGCTGACAGGAGCAGTGTTGTATTTAGAGCAGGTGCGCGGCAAATACAAAAAGTCACGGACTTATCAAACGACCCTCGTATATAGTATATAAGTGCAATTAAGCCAAGACATGTGTATACCTTTGGCTACTTCTTAAATTTTCACGGTAGCAGAGCCGTTTGCGTGCTGGTGCATTTGAATGTCAGGCGCGCTCGTCTTTGATAGTTTTGCTTTTGATAATTGTACAATTTTTAGATAAACGTTTAAAAATAAACATCTTTTCCAAGAATCGAATCTTAAAGTTTTTCTTAAATGCAAACAGATCTTAAATACAAACATGTGTTTTGACGTCCTGATGTACCTACAGTTCGGTAGTGGCGGATGAAAAGTTAAGTAATTTTAAAAAATACGAAATTATTAGCTCTGTACACATGTAATAGCTTCAAAAACAATTAAATACAATTTTGTTGCGGAAATTTTAATTATTAGTGCTTAAAATAATTATCTCAATTAAATAATTTTTTTTATAAATTGGGATCGCATAATAAAAATTACAAGAACAAGAAATCATTTTGTTGGGTAGCCAGACGCGGGAATATCACAGTAGAAATTATATAAAAGAGGGTATATACAAGTTGAGTAATTTGGCTAAGAAGTGTAGTTGTGCTTTTTAGGCCGAGCCGATTTTGCTGCGATATGGTGACCTTGTTGATTTAAATCTACATATCTATTTATAAATAGGTATGAAAGCTTATGTATGTAAGTATGCATATTTTTCTATATGTTGACTTGTAAATGCATATGTATGTTTATGTAGCTAAGATAAGTTATTACTGCAAGAAACAATAGAGTTTCTAGAGTCTGACTACTGAAAAACGTATGCAAGATCAACGAAGCAGAACCCTTTCCAACCCTCATATGTATATGTAAACACATACAACATACTCTCATATGTATGGTACATTTTAACATGATGCCTTACGGGTTGCGTATTAAACCACCCATGCCCTAATGTAAACTCTCTGAAAACTACGAGAGTGTAACGTTACATACAAGATCGGCAGGAAAACTATACACATGCACGTACATGCATATGTGGCTACATACATATATCACATTAGATCTGTACATTTGTAGTGTGCTTACATACATATACATTTATGTATGACTGATTGTACATAAAGTAAAAGCATGCATACAAACTTATTCACGTACATACATACATACATACATACATGCCTGTTTGGCATTCGGCTGTGATATATCAGACATTTGTGCTTTACCATGCGCTGCGTTCGGTTCGGTTGCAGTTCTAAATAAAAGAGTGAAACTATCTGTACTTTGTGAATATTCTTCTATCTTAAAAAAGCAGTTGAGATGAAACATCTGCTAACTTACATTATTTGTATAACGTTTTTTATTAACGGTAACCATTTTAAAGTGTTCCCTTTGTTTTTTATATTTGAAAACACCAAACAAAATTGAGCTTTGGAGAACTATTTATAAATTTGGAGATGAAATCATTTTAGCGCGTGAAATATATGAATGATTACATTATATGTATAAATACAGTAATCGGACAAAATAAAGAAAAAAGATATAAATCGAAAAGTAATTTTTTTGAAAATAGTTATAAAACCCTTCTGTCAAAGATACCCTTTGACGAATTTAAAAAAAACTGCTACAAATATAATGCCAGCAGATAATGTCATATTGAATATCTTCTGTGTTTACAATTAAATTTGATTGAATTTGGAAAGATTTATATCTTATATGTATGTATGTTTACAATTAATGTATTGCATTGCTTAATAATACAAAATTAAAAACTTTTGTGAGCGGTGGACGTGGCATCCAAAGAATTGAAATAAACTTAAACAGCGTATGGTTAATGGAAACTCTATGACAAATTGGTGTACTTCTTTTAAAATAGCAGAGATCTCTACGTGCAAACAGACTGATCTGAGAATGAATATACTAATAAAAAGTAAAAAAAAAAAATTGTTTAGCTTTTATTCCTATCTTGGTAAAATCCGGGATATTTTGAGCAAATCCGGGACTTCTGGCAAAATTGTCGAAATCCGGGACATGTATCCTCCAAATCTTTTATAAAGACAGAGGTTTTTAAATTAACATTTTCCATAGTTCTGACCTACGCTGTGAGAGCACCTACATAGATGTATGTATGTGTGTAGAAGAGTAAGAAAGCACTAGTCTTAAGAGAACTTTGTTGCAGGCAACTATTTGCAGTTGGGAGTTGTTGAAGTGCTCCTTAGTGATACGGAATTAAGTGTTAGGTCCTGTATTCTTATTACAGTAATGATTGTTTATAACAATTTTAAAATTCTTTTTCAATTTACTTGCTTCAACGTAATTAGTTGTTTCTTTGTTTTCTTTTGTTTTTTCGATATATGCATGTGAATACAAATGCATACAAAAAAACAAAACATTGCGAACAATTGATCGAATGGATCTATTTACAGTAATGAAACCTATAGTCGAACGCCGACAGGAAAATATCGTTCTCCCAAAATAAATAGAGTTAGACAGACAAGCAGAAAAATAGGATTAATTGACTTAGCAAGTGATTCTGCTAAAGAATATTGTACATATTTTTGGGGTCAGCTGGGCCTTTTTCGACTTGTAACTTACATTT
Organism: Zaprionus indianus; assembly: GCA_018904595.1. Classification (NCBI taxonomy): domain Eukaryota; kingdom Metazoa; phylum Arthropoda; class Insecta; order Diptera; family Drosophilidae; genus Zaprionus; species Zaprionus indianus. Next base: position 165,786 of record JAEIHA010000755.1, on the reverse strand, counting down.
GCCAAAAATTATCAATTTAAGCCGACTGCTGTCATGTTCACCTTCAAGTAGTGTGTCGTGCAAACTTTTTAAACCTGAACAGCTCCAAATGCAAGCTTATGACAATCTCACGTGCCAGACCGAAGTTTGAATCTTTCTGTCTTAGTGCTTGTGCCTTGGAAAAACTTAAGTTTTGTGAACATACATCCTCAATGGTCAATAAAGCTATTGGCGTGCTCGGTTTTATAAAGAGATGATCTAAGAAGTTTGCCGATCCATATTAAACAAAAACTCTCTATATCTCACTTTTTTTTTTGTCCTCAATACTCTGTACATAAGGACCGTTAATTGGGATGAAAATGTAGGACTCACTCCCTATACTGTTAAGTAACTTAATCTACTATCTTTATCAAACCGTAGAACCATTTTTAATGCAGTCTTTATGCAAAACCTAATATACGGTGATTTTGATAGTGATGACCTGATTAGCCGGATACACTTCTGTGGCCATAATTTTTTCACCACTAACTACGCCTTGCACTAGCCTTTCAAGGTTTGTGCTCGGACAAATTCTACTTTATTGTTTCTAACACTAAATCTGTAGTTTCCTTAAAACTTTTAATTCTATCTAGCAATTAATTAAATACTATTCATTTGTTTTCGTATAGTCTTTTCTCGTATTCGTTCGATCGGTCGGGTTACCCGTTTGAGACATCATCCCTTGTCCGATTTTGGGAATGGCTTTTATTTTATTTTTAACATTTATAGACTCTACTTATATGTAACTTTCCTAATCTGATTTCTCCAATCCTTGACAACAAATTTTTGATTTTGAATATTTTAAATATAATAATTTAAATATTGTCTCACTTATCGAGAAATTAAATTAACTTTCTTAGAAACACCTCTATTGCACTTAAGTACTAGCCATCTGTTTTATGTACTCTCCTCGTGTAATCGTTAGATTGGTCGGGTTACTCGATTGTGACATTGCAATACACCCAAAAGATATAGAATCCTGATCTGGGCATATAACTGCAAATGCCGCATACCCACATTATGAAACATTTCTTTTTTGTGAGCCTGTGTAATCGGTCGACTGCCTATAGCCGACTTTAAATAAATAAATAAACAAATATTTAATGTTTTAACTTTTAATTTAGAATATAAAAGTTAAATATTGATTGAAGTATCGTAGAAGTATCGTACAATTATGGACTCTTTACGTTTAAAAAAAGGTCGAATGGTATCTCACTGTCGCGTGCCGCTCGACTGTTGCTCTTGTTTTATTATGTATTTATTTTATTGCAATATAATGTTACAAATATACATCTTTATAATTCATATTTATGACATATTTTTTAATTTGTATACCTTTTGATCATTGAACTACGTATAAGTATTAAAAATATATACATTTATATTTTTTAAAGGCTTTGACTGTGTGGCAGATAGAATTGAAGATGAAACAATATTTCTGGAACTAAAAAACGACGACCAACAACATGAAACAGTGTTAGATTGCGACTATAACATAAACGATACAACTTCATTTCTGACTGTTAAATGGTTTAGAAATAATAAAACTGTGTATCAGTGGATACGAGGCTCATTGCCTACTGCTATTGTACGTACATTCATATCTGATCATGCACTGTCGATTCAAAAACAATATATGAAAAAATTTATAAACTTTCTTAGCCCGAATTCAAAAATAATGTGAACAGCTCCTACGAAAAATCAAAGGATCCTAATAAGCAATATAGTTCATTGGCACTTATTAAACCATCTATAAATGCCTCAGGAGTATATAAATGTATCGTGCAAACAAAGCTGGAAACTATTACGATTAACAAAAGCGTACAAGTGATTGATACAAGGAATTACACACTTAATCTGAATCGATACAAAATTCAAAATAAGACCCAATTAGTTTGCAGTATATCTAATGTGTTTCCTAAGCCAACATTAACTATTACGTATGTAACGTATACTCGATAGATCTTTATAAAGAAGTAATAGTATAATATACTTTCATTTGTATCTTGTTTTTAGATCTGAAGATAGCGAAATTTTTAAAGTGTTAGCCAATAATCCCCATCAAAACGACGATGGTTACTTTAATGCAACAACATTTGCTGCTGTTGAGGACAACGACGAAAACATCGAGTCTTATTTATGCGTTGTTAATTTTGATGGGTATCCAAAAAACCTAACTACCAGTATAACTTCAGGAACTGGAAAAGTATATATCTACTTGCGAATACTATATTTATGTATATTTTTACGTTATTCGTTATCTTTTTCGATTTTTAATATCTAACCCAAAATTTATAAACTCTGTTATGTTATTATTATTATTAAAAGTAAATATTTGACTATAAATGCAGTGGGTAAAATTTTAATTGGCGGTTTCTTAGTATTATGTTATGAGTTACAGCATACACGACCTGTTATTACTTTTTGCAGGATATATTATTTTTTTCCAGAAGTTAACAACGTAAAGAAAAAGATATTAGCAATCCTATAAAATATAAATGTATAGTCTTCGAGTCTACATGTATCCTTCTGTATATATAGAAGCCATAGAATCTATCGATAGATGTTTGTTACTTTTCAGCATTTTTTTGTATTTGTAGAAACTGTCAATATAATGGTGTATGTATAGTTATTGCTGCTGTTATCATGAACAATGTTACTTAATGTTTTACAATTATAACAATCGGAGGAGATTAAAGCCAAAAGCTGGAAGAGCAGAAAACCTTTTGACAGACCGAAGGTGGCTTTTAGTTTTTACTTTTGAAAATTTGTTCGGGGGTCAAAAGTGACCACCATACCCGACGTGGAAGCTACAGTCGAGCGCGCCCGACAATAAGACACTCTTCTGGAAATCCTTTAAATACTTAAATAACTTCTATGCTTATGGTCCGATCATATTGTAAATTGTATGCCTATGTAGAAACTTAAGATTTTAACATTTAGCTTAATAATTGCATGGGTACTTTGGAAATAAATGGGCATCTTCATGTTAATTTTGAATCTACCTTTTACACATATAAGCAGAGATCTCGGCGTTCAAACACACAAACATGGCTCAATCAATTCGGTTGGTAATTCTGGGCATGAATTTATATGGAATGGAACTGTGAAATTAAATGGTCGAAACGGGCATAAAACTAGTAAAAAAGTTTAATTTCAAGAATAAGAATGTTTCAAGATATTTTGTATTTTAAATTACCAATTAGTAATTCTACTTCCACATCGTTTTGGGGCGTGTTAAACAGTGAAGTTTTTCCACCCTTAACTGAGTTTGAAGCACCGCCTCCAAATGCGAAGCATATGATTTTTTCTCCTTTTCCTTCAGGCAAGTAAAACATTCTTTTTTCGGTTCAAGGTTGTATAATATTGTAGTAGCTGACACTTTTTAATTTAGGTATAGTTTAACATTGCACTACATCAGTGTTATAATTTAATATATTGAAATGTGAGTTCCCGAAGTAGCTGAAATACATTTTGCAACAATATTTATGCAATGGAATTTACAGTTTCTAAAAAGCAAAGCTATGATAAAGATTGTGTATATAATCGTGAACTACATAATACGAATCCAAACACAGGTTTTTCAGCAGAAAATCATATGAGTCATTATAATGTGATACTTGACTCAAGTTATAAAATACGTGTAAATGAACCAGTAATTAGAAATTCTTTTAGACAGGAATCGAATATACTTTTTTCAAAAATAACGAACGTCGCTGAATTTTATCCCGGAACACAAATTGCTTATAACTCTGGTACGTATTAATAGAATTCTATTCGATTTATTTAAAATTAAAATTACCATAATAGTTATAATGAAAACACTACGTCAAAGAGTTATAGAGCTAAACGCTGCGACGCTTAAATCTTCCTAAATGTCCATACTTATACTAAGCGAGGAGACTAAAAACGAAAAGACCCTCTAATTGAAAAAAATATCAACACAATTTAAAAACATATGGCATAATTTTAATAAGAGACTATTCTTTCAATTGACGGGGAATTTTCGGTATTATAATAAGAAAGCATTTCCGAAAATTTATAAAAAATTTGAAAAATACATATTGTACAACTACAGCTACAAGATATACTCGTAAACCCAACGAACGCCACAGTAAGTAAGATACCCTTCGCCCACTTTATATAATCTGAGGACATAGCCACAAGACTGCAGCTTCTTCTCCTTCAGTGCTTACTTTTCGAAATATTAAACTATATTTAGAAAGCTGCGACTAAAATATGTTGCCTAATATTCGTAAATAACCGATTGTCATTAAATTAGAAATGTATGTGAGGTACACATGAACCCTAATTTGGTTTCTTTAGTTTTTATAAAATCCAAACCGACAGACAAACTTGTGAACCTGAGCAAGGATAATTCTTTGTGGCCAGGGTCGTAGCGACTAGGTCTAGGGGACTCAGTGCTAAGTTTTTCGGGCCCCTCGTTTAATTACTTAACTGTCCAAAAAAATGCCCTTCAAAAACCATAATATATATTTACATATACGTGTTTGTATATACTTTGTTTGATCTACCATAATGTCTCCTTTTGCGTGTAGCATACATTTGCATAAAGCTAGCCAGTACTCTTCGACTATAAAAACAGATTTCACTTAGATATTATAGGGAAAGATATAGATATAATGATGTATTGCATATGTACACACCTTTATTGAAATGACTTAAATTTTAAATTTTTGTCCTGTTAATCGGATCTGTATTGACAATACCATTGATGTTTTATGTAACGTATTAGTATTTCCACACTTCATTTTGGGGGCGTGTAAAAACACTGACGATTTTCCACCCTTAACATAATTTTAAGCACCGCCTTCAATTGCGAAGCATACGATGTTTTGATTTTTTCATTTACAGCAATAGAAACATCCTTTTCTTCTTCCTGGTTGTCAATAATTGTAGATTTAACTTATTAATTAAGCTTTATTGTACCATTGAGCTTTTGCTCTGTTTTAATAAAACTATCTATTAAACTATTTAACAAACAATGAAATTTGCAGTTTATAAAAAGCAAAGCTGTTCGAATGAGTGTACATCTAAACGTGAACTACATAACACGAATTTAGCAGCAAGTCATGTGAGTCATTATAATTTAATACTTGATTTAAATTATAAGACACGTAAAAGTGAACTTATTACTAACTAGGAATTCTTGTAATTACATATATCCCGCAACAAAAATTATTTCTGGTACCTAGTAAATTTTCCCTTTCAATAAGTACATACTTACTTATGGTACATACTTAAGTGCGGTTTTTTAAGTTTGTGAAAAATGTGCTTTGTTTCGTTTTAAGTTTTCAAGCTAGAGAAAGGCCCGGCTAATTCTACCGGTAACATTCCGTCATACACTCTTCGTCTAGTTTCCGAGCATCAGAGTGATTAATAGATTGGGTTAGCGTAAAACAAAAGGCCTAAAATTCAAACTAGTCTCTGAAAAAAGAAACTTAATAATAAATCCAGAAAGAAATGCTTTATTTATTTATATATAATAAAACAGAATCTTAAAGCATTGTTCGTGTATTCATTAATAGCTGTGTTATAAAGAATCTAATCTTTAGAAAATAATATTAGTAAAATCTTAATTTTTCTTTGATACTTCGTAAAAAAACTAAAATAACGGTAAAGGTTAAATAGCTGCCTACATTTTCGATTTTGTTTAAATTTTTTTTCACTGATAGGACTATATTTATCAAGACTTTAGGTGAAAAAATTATTTGGCGGTCGCTTATAGATTTTTAAAAATTGAATTTTGAAAATAATTAAATTTACATGTATTTTGTTGTTGCCTTTTTGTGCAAGGCGCCAGTCTGCCTGCAACATTTTGTGACGGTACAGTGTCCTACAAACCGATTCATTTCAAATGACTCAAACAAAATTTCTTCGCCCACACATTTGATATTCAGAAAGAATATGAGCTATCAAACATCTTTGTTGACGCAAGTTTTCCGACCAATGACTTCTCGTTGCATGCTCCGAAATTCTCACCCAATAGGGAACTCATAAAATAATAAATTTTTGTGTATGAACAAAATTTTGTTTGAAATTATCATTTGAAAACATAATTGTGTACATTTTATACAAAATGCTTCAATTCATGTGAAACACCTGATAACAACTGTGAAAGGTAGTAAATGTAATTCTGATCGTTCAACATTTCGCTTGCTGCACATTGCTGACTTTTCGTTTTGGAATGTGAGGGCGCTTCATATTTGATCCCTATTTTTAACAACGACGTTTGGATGAGAACTCATGCAATCATATTTATTGTTATAATGGAAATCACCAAGTATGATTTAAGATAGAATTATTGGCTACACTAACTTAAACTTTCGTCGTACCCTCTCTTTCCATATATATGTTTTGTATATATGTAAAGAGTAATTCCTTGTTGTTTGAAAATGTCCAAAATTTGACATATCTGCGTACCCCTCTTATCTTCATTGCGCTTTTTAGGTGAAGTAAATACGAATACGGGATGAGTAAATTTGGTAAATTATATTAACTAGCCTCTTAGTTAAAGACGGACATATCTTAATAAAAATTTGCATACAGTCTTTTTATTGTTGCACGCTGTCGGTACGAGCCGGATCGAACCGATGCATCGTTACAAAAGAAAATTTTCTTCATTAAACAATACAAATGTTTCCGGAAGTTATATAACTTTCGCAGCAAGCTATTCATTTTTTCCCACTGTGCCTTATTCTCTTGGCTTTCGATGCTGAAACAAAAAAATTGACTTCAGGCTGCCAACGCGCTGGTCCATACGTTGAGCGTATTTTCGGGGTTCCTAACGAAGAGAGGAGATCACTCACCCGTGATACACAACGGGCGCTGGGATCATTTAGTTCCTATAGCATAAATTAATAAATCTATATATTCGACGCTAACTGCATCTAAACAGTCCACTTCGGATTCTATCATTATGGCAACTTTCTATGGACGTTGATATAATGAATTTGTGGTCATGTTGAGCATGAAATTCAATGAATCACCATTATACCGATTAGGGGCACTGCTCATAAGATACGTCTCGAAACGCTAGAAGAAGAAGCGAGCATAGAATACAAGAATGGGTACGGGGTTTCAAGAATTATGAGTCAAATTTCTAGATATGTGAGGCAGGAAGAAGTTTAAGAAATAATAAAAAAAATTGAGTTTATGTGCATTAAGGATTTAAGGACAACAATCAGGGTAATTATTTACAAGGCGCACAAAGAATATAGGATAAGGACGTCATCAGCTTACATTTGGAGCTATTCAGATTTTAATAAGTTTACACTTGAGGCACAGAGACTGACAGCAGATGATCCGCATTGATAAGAGTACGCAAGCCACTTATGACTTAAAGAAGGTCATTAATAAAAAAAAGCAAAAGGAAAGCGATTACATGTGGAACACCAGATGTGAAAGATATTGTTTTAAAAGAGGACTCGAACACAGCCAACTAAATAACTCTCAACCCACCTAATAATTTTGGTGTAAAACAGAGAAGGTTCAGTTTATATACAAGAAGGGATTGAGTCAAATACTTAACTGAAGCTGGTGTACATGACGTCACTTTGAATATTTTCCTAAAATCTATAATGAATGTCAGCTCAAGCAAATTTGTCGTTAGAATAAAAATGATTTTTTCCAGACGAAGGGAACGTGGCGGTTTTTACGGAAAAAAAAGTTTGAGTAATGGCTTATTAATGAGTTTGGGACATAAATTAATAACATAAGCGGGAACAAAACCCTAAAACTCTTTGGAATATAAATAAACTTAATCCTATAAAATAAATAATTTGTTTGACAATCCGCGTTAAGCATGCAAATGGTGGACCGAGTAATTGAGAAGCGGGAAAGTGGATATTTTAGGAGTGGTTGACCTTTTGAAAATGAAAGAGCTTAGTGTATTATAAAAAATATAATAATTAGTAGATAAACAAAAATCAGACCAATTAATGTGAGAATTAAGGCAAATAAACATTTTAAAGCCTGATTTTCTAAGGCAGCGTATATGTTTACAAGTATCATCAGTTACGGAGGTGGGATTGTAAGAATCTTCATGAAGAGAATGCCGGCATGGCCCTGTTAAAATAGATCGAGCTTAACTATGGTAAGAATAAAAATATGCAATTACAAAATTAATAAATAAAGATCACCTCTAGTATTGTCTTCCTTCTCTTCATAACCACTAAAATGAACAGATGCACATACTATTGAAATCTAAATTTAAATGATAAACATGCTCTTGTTTCCTTTGATGTCTGAAAATATAATTATTAGTATTTATTTATATAAATTGTTTTCTTATTGAAATTAGATTTTCAGCTTAAATCGTTTAGTGATGAGGCTTCAAACTTCGCAGACAAATCCAAACAAAGACGCATTAGAACAACGTTCACATCAAATCAATTGAATGAGCTAGAAAAAATATTTTTGGAAACACATTACCCTGACATATATACAAGGGAAGAAATAGCTTCAAAACTTCATTTAACCGAGGCAAGAGTTCAGGTAATCATAATAAAAATATGAAAACTATTAATAAAAATAAAATAAAGTAAATTAATTTATAATGTTTGCATGTTTGCAAGGGGAATTCTTCCCTTAATATTGTAGTGGTAGTAGTAGTAAATTTTACGAATGTTATCGATAAGCTCATAAATGTAACGCAATATTTTTAAAGCATAACAACAAGATCATGTTAACCACAAGTATGTGCTGGAATGTGGAAAATCAACACTCGCAAAGTTGGATGCTGGGAAACAGGACGCTAATATGACGAAAACATGGGATAAATGTTATATACCATAATTGCAATGTAAATAACAAGATTGTCAATCTTCGGTTGGCACATGCTTGCTGGTATGGATTATGAACTTGCATTGTAAAGCTAAAGTCCGAGGAGGGTATAGTAGATGCAAAAATTTGCATTGTGCGTTTCAGCCGAAAGCCATTACTAGGCCAAGAGTGGTTTCGGGACATGCAATCAAATTGGATGCAAGTGCTACAGATGAATTACATTACGGTGGCCACATAAAAGGATTTTGAAGATTTGCTGCTGCGAAAGGAGTTTCCACGTGTATTTTCTGATTCAGCAGGAATACAGCCAAACCAAAGAACGTATTGCGTGCAGCATTTCCATTGTTGGAGGCAGTGGGAAAAGGAACTGGATGGATAAGTTCATGTGGCATTCCTGAAAAACTAGACCAAAGTGTTACGGCTACTCCAATTGTTGTGGTGCTTAAGCAAAATGGAGCTGAACGCATGTATCTGTATGACTTATAAAGTAACATCAAATCAACTGTTATTGGTAGGTCAGCATCCCATGCCTACAATCGAAGAATTGCTCAGCAAGAAGTAAAAAGTTCTCTAGTGCGATTTTGCACCTAGCGTCCAGCAGATAGACGTTAAACATATATAAGGGACTTAATCAGCAAACGCGATGTTCGTCGTTGCCAGAGCACCGGCGAGGTGGCAAAGATTAATGGAGTGGATATTTGGAAATGTCCCAGGCGTTTATTTGGATGACAAGGTCACAGCGGAGAATGACGAGATGCTCATGCAGAGACTATGTATACAGTACAATATAACTGTGCTAAGTACGATATCATGAAGGAGGCTGTCGAGTATTGTGGTTACTTGATAATTAAACAAGGCATTCATCATTTGCGGAGCAAGGTCAACCCAATACAGGATACAAAGAGAACTAGTAGTTAGGAAGAAGTTCGTGCATTTTTGGGACGTATCAACTACTACGGCTGGTTCGTTTAAAACTTAAGCAGTATTATATACCCATTAAATAAGTCATAACATGATCGAGTCGATTTTGATTTTAGTAAAAGCTGCGAAGAAGCATTTGTGGAAGTTAAAAAACATATGCAAATGGATACAGTTCTGACGTATTATGATCTAAAAATACCAATCATTTTGGTAGTAGACGCTCATTAAATTAGTAAGGTGGTGTATTTAGTCTTGATTATAGAAAGGGTGTCGCATAACCCATACTGGTTGCATTGCAAGCTTTGAGTAATTGTGCAGAAGAAGTAAACCCAAATCGACAAGGAGACGTATGCAGTTATCTTCGGTGTGAAGAAGCTTTACTAATATTTGGCAAGAAGTTCAAGAAGTTCTTTGCACCAAACAAAGGTTTGCCAACACTATCAGCGACTCGAATGCAGTATTATGGAAATTACGAAGGAGTACGAAGATAATCAAACATAAGAAGTTAATATCAAAGAATATAAGCTTATGAAAAATTACCAGTGACAAAGAAAAGTTACGAGAAACAACAGTAACTGATACAGAAGTCAAAGTAGTAGTAAAATAAAATAATGCCTGAAGCATTGCGAGGAAGAGTACTAGCTAATGGTGGAACAACATCGACAAAGATGTTGGGGAGTTAGTAGGAAATTGTAGTGCGTGTCAACTGACGCACCCAGAACGGAGATAGATACCTACACAGGCATTGATATAGGTTTCGCGGGCGTTTAAGCGAGCGCAAAAGTCAATTTTTGGGAAAATATACATTTTTGTGATGGTTGACGCATACATGAAATGGTCTGAAGAACACTTGCGGCCAAAAATTAAACCTAGACGACGATTGAGAAGTGCCGAGAAATATTTGCGATTTTTTGATATACCTATAATCTGTTAGTAAGCGATCACGGTGCGCAGTTCAATGCTGCAAATTTGTAAGCATTCTTGAAATAAATATTATAAACAAAGATAAATATTTAGATATAGGTTTATTTAGATTTAGATTTATAATAATAGTGATAATTGTGGCTTTAATCCAATACTTTATATTTTTTATTCCTTATTTCTTTTAAGGTTTGGTTCCAGAATCGAAGAGCAAAATTCCGAAAACAAGAACGACATGCTATTTATATTATGAAAGATAAATGTAAAAAAATGGACAGTCTGCAAACTGGTGTAAATCGGTGTTATGATGTAACTCCAAACAGATCTTGATTATAATGGCAAATAAACACGTTTAAATAGCTGACATAAAATTTCAATTGTTTATATAGCTGTCTATGTCACCGATTTTTAAATAAGGAATATCGTTAATTTGAATTCAAGTTACGTACGCACTAAGCACAAATCTACGAGTGTGCTAGGAAGAGTGCTAGCTACACACTGTATACTGATGGTGGAACAATATCGACAAAGATATTAAGGAGTTAGTAGAAATTTGTACTGCATGTCAAATGACGCGCTCAGAACCGAGATAGATACCTACACAGGCATAGATATAGGTATCGAGGGCGTTTAAGCGAGCGTATAAGTCTATTTTTGGGAAAATATACATTTTTGTAATCGTTGACGCATACATGAAATGGTCGGAAGTTGTTGATATTTTAAGGTTTATTGAGTAAAAGGGTTTAAAAGGCTTCATTAGATTTATATTTGTTGATGGCGCGCGGTCTTGGCGTTATACACAGACCGGTAAGGCTTTCGGGCGAATACTACTGACTGCACAAATACGTGTGACCAGAGGACACGAGCAAGTAGGGTTGGCAGATGCATTTTAAACACTTCCACTCAGATGGCACCTTACTTATGGATCTGTTTCATGCCTAACGCTTCAATGCATCAGAAATGCTTTGGACTCGATAGTAGTATGGTCAATACATGAGCCGGCTTCTCGTCTGTCGGGATGTATTTCACATTGATGTCGTTCTTCTCAACCAGTTCTCGTACAAAGTGGTAACGGATGTCAATGTTCTTCGTCCGTTTGTGGAATATCGGATTCCTTGTGAGCTGGTTGTGGTGACACCCAGTTGCCCCATAATCTCGTGCAGAAAACTGCGTAGGTGGACAGCTTCCTTCGACGATTCGGACAGCGCCATGTATTCTGCTTCCGTAATTGACAATGCAACAGTTCGTTGTTTGCGGCATTCCCAGGATATCGCCGCAGTGGACATCTTGAATGCAAAACTTGTAAAAGATCTACGATCGTTAGGATTTGCTGCCCAGTCGGAATCTGCATAGCCGACCAATTGTTCACCGGTTTGCGTGAACAATAATCCATGGTTTGGAGTCCCCTTCAAATAACGCAATACCCTCTTAACTGCAACCAAGTGTTGTTTGCTATAAGACATATATCTGGACGTGAAGTTACTGCCAGCCACAACGGAATGTTCAATAGCTCAGCTTGCTCTTCTTCAGTCTGCGGGCACATCTCGACTGGATTGCTGCTTTTCAATTTTCCATGTTGAATTGCTTCCAATCATCGTTCACGTATTTCGACTGGCACATCGAAAAACTCTTCTCTTCTTTATTTTGGGAAAACTCGATTCCCAAACAATACGATAGCTTTCCAAGGTCTTTCGTGTCAAACTTCTTTGACAATTTGGATTTTAAATGAGCCACTATATGCTCATCATTTGCAGCAACGATCAGGTCATCCACATACTGTGCCACTATGATGATCCTCTCTCCCTTTTTATTTAGATAAACACATTTATCTGCTGCAAGTGTCCGTAGGCCCTCGTCCTTCAACTTGCTGTCCAGTTTCTTATACAATTGGAGACCACTCTGCTTTAATCCATATAAAGCCTTTTGCAGGCTGCATACATATCCTTGGCCATACTTTTGCCGTTGATTGGGTGGCAATATTTGGCCAAACTCTGCTGGGACGCTGATGTAGAGTTCCTCCTCTATGTCTCCATTCAGGTATGCGCTGTTGAAGTCCAATTGGTATACATCAAGTCCTAGCTCTACAGCAAGAGCTATTAGTGCCCGTATGGAATCGATTCGGACTACTGGGGAATACGTTTCATTGTAGTCTACCCCCTCTCTCTGCGTGAATCCTCTGGCTACCAGTCGCGCTTTGCGACAATCCACTTTACCACTCGACTTGTACTTGGTCCTAAGCAGGTCCAGGTTGGCGATTTACAACTTGCCAAGTGCCACTCTTTTGGAGAGCCCTGTACTCGCTCAATTTGATCTTGAGAACTTCCGGTGGCAATAAAGTGTCTTGCGTTTCGATCGCTACTTGAAACGGCTCGTAGTCTTCAGTAGAATGGCTAGCTATACAACAGTAGAATGGCTAGCAAGTCGTTTATATTTACCAACACTACTTCATTTAGTTTATCAACGATATCGAAAAACTAATCGATGTGATTTCTCATATCACCGCCGTTGCTTAATTTACACAAAATTAGCGACTTCAATAGGGATGCTTTACGAGCTGGCCCTTTAGATTGGTAAATATCATGCAGCTTTCTCCATACTTCACATGACGTGTCACAGTTCTTCACTTGCTTCAGTTCTGTAGTTGACATACAGAATCAAGTCTGCTTTTGCCTTCGCATCTTGATTGTCCCACTGTGCACTTTTTTCTTCGGGTTTAACATATGCTCCGTTAACATATTTCCAATTGTCATTTTTTATTAGCAGCGCTTGGATTTGTATTTTCCAAGTATCAGAATTGTCTTTGCCCAAAGGCTCGATTCGAACATTGCTAACACTCATGTTAACTAATGTTTCTATCAGGCCCGTAGCCAGACCTAACTGGTAGTCAGGGCACAAAGAAATGAAAGACGGGCAGGATTATAAATTCAAAATAAATGATAAATTGTAGAGCAAATCTAGTACAACGGCAGTTTACGATCTTTTCGATCATTAAGTTTTCTAAGTATCATGTTTTTTTGGGTAAATCCTGTGGTCCACTCATTGACAGTGTTGATGTTGATATATCGTTCACTGATTGTGATTCAGATTCGGAACCAACTTGAGAATCGGCAGTGTATATGGATGAAGAAGTCGAAGGTACGTTGGAAGTTTCTTCCAGACGGGGCCGTTTTTGATCAAAATACTTACTTATGTCCATGATGAATCAAAAGGATGAATGTTTCAGATATCTTGCCAGAAAACAGAAAAAAACATGTTTAGTTTTTGCAACGCAGCTTTGGATGTTAAACTGAAATATGCAGTTTTCATAGAATTAACTTGGATATTCCATTTAATTCGTAATCACCTTTTTTAATTTATTGACTTATTGAAAAACTCGATACTCAATACTAAAATAACTCGAACTCAGAAAAGTATCGATTAAACACAAATGTGCCACCGCTACCAATATCGCTTTTACCGACAAGGTGGCGCGAGACATTTCAAGTTCAGTGCTTAATATTGTAATAAATATCAATTTTTTCAGTTTTTTCTTAGACGGGCTGTCCGGGCAAACAAATCCATAGTCCGGGCATTGCCCGGACATGCCCGTACGTGGCTACGGGCCTGGTTTCTATTTTAGAACTCGATACTCTTGAAATTTCTATACAAGCACAAAACTGTTCCTATCTACACAATCACTCAAAACCGTTATTGTGGCGAAACACGCACACAAAACTGACTCGACCGACAACAACAGGAGTACAACCCACAAACGATCTTTCTGGCGCCACTTACACACACAGAAGTTCTTGGTAAATTCTTCGATTTGAATTTCACCACCAATCTCTCTCGACTTTATGCAATTAAGCTACACAAGCGAAAATTGCAAACTGTTCTTTTTAAACCTTTTACACCCGCGCAGTGGGATGGATGATGGATGATGGAATTTTAAGGTTTATTGACCGGTAAGGCTTTCGGGCGATTACTACTGACTGCACAGATAAGTGTGACCAGAGGACACGAACAAGTAGGGTTGCCAGATGCATTTCCAACAGAAGTACTTGTACACTTGGGGCCAAATATAAAACCTAGACGACGATTGAAAAGTGCCGAGAAATATTTGCGATTTTTGGTATACCTATAATCTGTTAGTAAGCGATCACGGTACGCAGTTCAATGCTTCAAATTTTAAAGCATTCTTGAAACGCACTAAGCATAAATTTACCATACTCCTTACAAAAACCAGGCATGAAGAAACAATTTGTTATGAAATTATTGTTGGTAACGGGGCAAATGAAAAATGTTGAGCTTTGCCGCATAGAAAGAATTTGATTTGGACTGTGTAGATGACATTGAATAGATCAAAGAAGCAGCCTGTCTCACTTAGAGTTGCACGAATAAGAAATATTGTTAAATCTTTAGTTCGTTCGATCGAATCACTAAGCACTGAACACATAGAGAACTCAAACAGGGGTAAATCTGTTTTTGTCAGTTTTTGAATCCTAGTACCCCACAGACTTCGGCTGCACGCTCGGCTGGGAACTTCGATGTTCGGATGGGAACTTCGATGTTCGGGTGGGGTACTTCGATGTTCGGCTCTCAGTACAAACAGCGCATAGGATTAAAACTGCTTCAGTCGCACAACGGCAGCGAAACGATAAGCATGCCCGTACTTCTTTGCGCTGTGCGATCGTTTCAATGTGTGCGTGTATGTATGCACATGCTGGCATGTGAATGTATACGTTGCTAGTGAAGTTTTACAACAGGCAAATGCTTCGGCCGGCGCGCCTGAAGTCAATTTTCTGTTACGACGTCTAGAGCAAAGAGACTAAGAACAGTGGGCAAAATTATTGCCACCAAATAACCATTTTGGGTCATTGTAATTCGGTCTCTTGGCTTTCGATGACAAAACAAAAACAAAACACAAAGATGTCGCCCACAAGCTGCGTATTCACTCCATCAATGCCACAGAGGCCTCCAAGTCGGGCCATCCAACATCGTGCAGTTCTCTTGCCGAGATCATGTCGGTGCTGTTCTTCCAGCAGATGCGCTTGAACCTGAAGCATCCACGTGATCCTTCCAGCGATCGTCTGATCTTGTCCAAGGGACACGCCGCACCCATTCTGTACGCCGCCTGGGCTGAGGCAGGCCTCTTCCCTGTGTCGGAGCTCCAGAATTTGCGCAAGATTGACAGCGATCTGGAGGGTCATCCTACTCCTCGTCTGAACTTCATTGATGTGGGTACCGGATCTCTTGGTCAGGGTGTCGCTGTTGGTGCCGGCATGGCCTATGTGGGCAAGAACTTCGACAAGGCCGACTATCGCACCTACGTGATCGTTGGAGATGGTGAATCTGCTGAGGGATCTGTCTGGGAATCGCTCCACTTTGCCGGTCACTATGGTCTGGACAATCTGTGTGTGATCTTCGACGTGAACCGCTTGGGACAATCGGAGGCCACCTCACTGCAGCACAGAATGGACGTTTACCGCGATCGTCTTGAGGCCTTCGGCTTCAATGCTCTCGTTGTGGATGGACATGATGTCGAGGAGCTCTGCAAGGCTCTGCACTGTGCCAACAGCACAAAGAACAAGCCCACCGCGATCATTGCCAAGACCTTCAAGGGCAAGAACTTCCCCAACATTGAGGATGAGGACAACTGGCATGGCAAGCCATTGGGCGACAAGGCCGCCGAAGTCATCAAGTACCTGCAGGGAAAGATTGTCAACCATGGTGTTAAGCTGGCACCCAAGAAGCTTGATAAAATCCAGCAGGCACCTGAGGTCGACATCAGCAATGTGAAGCTGTGCTCTCCACCTAACTACAAGCTCGGCGATAAGGTGGCCACGCGTTTGGCTTATGGCACAGCTCTGGCCAAAATTGGTGCCGATAATGATCGCGTGATTGCTCTGGATGGTGACACCAAAAACTCAACTTTCTCGGACAAATTGCGCAATGCTTTCCCTGAGCGTTACATCGAGTGCTTCATTGCTGAACAGAATCTTGCGGGCGTTGCCATTGGTGCTGCCTGTCGCCGCCGTACCATTGCCTTTGTGTCGACCTTTGCCACCTTCTTTACACGTGCCTTCGATCAGATTCGCATGGGTGCCATTTCACAGACAAATGTGAACTTTGTTGGTTCCCACTGCGGTTGCAGCATTGGCGAGGATGGTCCATCCCAGATGGGTCTCGAGGATATTGCCATGTTCCGCACCATTCCTGGCAGCACTATTTTCTACCCCTCCGATGCAGTGAGCTGTGAGCGTGCCATCGAACTGGCTGCCAACACAAAGGGTGTTTGCTTTATCCGTACATCGCGTCCCAATACCGCAGTCATCTACAACAATGACGAGCAGTTTGTCATTGGACGCGGTAAGGTTGTGCGCCAGAAGCCATCGGATGAGGTTCTTCTCATCGGAGCTGGCATTACGCTGTACGAATGCCTCGCTGCTGCCGAGGAGCTGGAGAAGGAATGCATCACAGCGCGTGTCATCGATCCCTTCACCGTAAAGCCACTCGATGTCGACCTGATTATCGAGCAGGGCAAACAGTGCGGTGGTCGCATCGTTGTTGTCGAGGATCACTACCAGCAAGGTGGTCTGGGTGAGGCTGTGCTCAGTGCTCTGGCCGAGCATCGCAATTTTGTTGTGAAACATCTATATGTCCCCACTGTGCCCCGCTCTGGACCTCCAGCCGTTCTCATCGACATGTTCGGCATCTCTGCTCGTAACGTTGTCGCCGCTGTCAAGGGCATCATCAAGAAGTGAGCAACTTGAACAGCAGCAAATGCAAGAACAACAACTACTTAATGTACTGCATAATCTGGAATTGGCTTCTTTATATACTATCCGTACACTTCACATGTAATCCTCATTCCCCACATCATATTGGGAAAAGTTTTTCGTTTTGACCAAAAATAAACTTTTCAACAAAAAAAAAAAAATTTGGACAAATGTTTAAACAAAGTTGTAAACAAAGAACATTTCGAGTTTGGTCTTTCTCCCCTTCATGCAAAAATACGGTTCTTTGAATACTTTTACATATTTCTTACAACTCCACCGTCAAGATGTGGCAGGTTAGAGATCCGAAAAAAAAATTGGAAATATTGGAAAGAAAGAAAAAAATGCAAAAGGAATTTCGCGAAAAAATAGGATTAATAGTTGACAAGCCCAGAGATGGAGGTAGAGGATCATCAAACGACGGAAATGTCGCCAGAAAATTCTTTTCTAATCTAAAATAGGAATAGATGAAAACTTGATCCATCGTTGTGCCACCATACTTTCAGCTATTGCATCAGGATACAAAATTAATGTCAATAAATTTAATGAATACGCTTTAGAAACTGCCAAGAAACTTATAAAAAAAATATTCATGGTGCTATTTGCCGGCTACAGTTAATAAGGATTTAATTCATGGCTCTGCAATTATAGATCATGCAATTATACCAATTGGAGAGCTTTACGAGGAAGCTGCGGAATTCAACAACAAAGAAATTAAAAAATGTAGACTTTATCACAAATGTAGACTTGAATGCACTCCTTCTACGATCCCATCCGTTTATAACCGGACAGAGGGTCCTTGAGAAAAAGGATAAGTCAACTTTGCTTGAATCTGTTCATAGTTTGCTAGAGGAGACATTGAAAAATTAATAAGAAAGTATTGAATTAATTTATAATATGCATTTATATATTTTTCATTAGATTTTTCCATACAAGAAAAATAGAAAAAGAAAAAGAATAAGACTCCATAAAGTATATATATTTGTCTGCCTGCCCATTTGTCAAAAATATATACGAATTAACCTGGTTTTATTTGCTTAAAAAATTATTGCCTTCTTATCGGTGCTTGAAAAAGGGTTTTTCTGGCATTTTGGTGGGGAAGGGGGCTCCAGTTCTAACAATTTGTACGCCATGCTTTCTGAAGAACTATTGGATCCCTGAGGCCAAATTTAAGGTTTCTAACTGCACTGGAAGTATTTATGGCCGCGTCTCCATTCAAGAGGAACCACTGTGCAGCGGCCCCGAGAAGTTTTACACAAGGGCTCGAAAAAACCCTTGCTACGGCCCTGTGCCTCAGTCTTTTCGCTCTTGATGCCGAAACAGAAAATTGACTTCAGGCTGCCAGCGCGCCGGCCGAAGCATTTGCCTGTTGTAAAACTTTACTAGCAACGCATACATTCACATGCCAGCATGTGCATACATACACGCACACATTGAAACGATCGCACAATGCAAAGAATTACGGGCATGCTTATCGTTTCGCTGTCGTTGTGCGACTGAAGCAGTTTTGATGCTTTGCGCTGGTTGTACTGAGAACCAAACATCTAAGTACCCCGACCGAGCGTGCAGCCGAAGTCTCAACTCTCAATGCTTCGGGCTCTGGGGTACTTCGATCGAAAAACTGACAAAAACAGATTTACCCCCTGTTTGAGTTCTCTATGTGTTCAGTGCTTAGTGCCTGAAGTGTATTTAAATCGGTATATTTCATGTCTATGGAGGGTAGGAAATGGGATGGTGAACTTGTTATCGGATTTATCTGATTTATAAAAGAATATTTGATTTTTGAAAACATTCATTGGGGCGTTAACTGCGTTAACGATTAGGTCATGGCGAGAACTTTCGGCGCTATGTTGTCTAAAGGCAACGGAGTTAATAGGCTCCGAAGGTATTCTTGAGAGCCCGGGTTGTAACAACATTTTCTTTTCCCGGTTTATAGAATATTTCAAATTCGCATTCCTTACATCTCTTGATTCTGACCTTTCCATTCCAGCTACTTAGAGAATGTGTAACAGGTTGATGATATGTAAAGATCTTATTCTTTGCTATACTATACATCTCTTTCTCGTTAGCCGCAGAGTTCTTTTCGGCTTTCGAAAGTTTTCTAGAGAGGAGTGATATAGGGTGGTTGTCTTGCGATAGAACTGCTCCGATCGCGAAATTTTAAGCATCAGTAGTTAAAAGAAACTCCTAATTGAAATCTGGGTAACGGACAATTATTTCTTTTGAAACTAAGCTACTTTTAAGCTTTTTAAAAGAGTTTAGAGCGTCGGTGTCTAGTGAAATTATTTTTTTGTATGACATTCTTTTGGACATGTGTCGACCTTCCCCTCTTAAAAGTGATGTTAGGCCCTTTTCCAATTTGGCATAATTTTGTATAAATCTTCTATAGTAGCCAGAAAGCCCTAGGAAAGATCTCGGATCCCTCAAAGTTTTTGGGCAGGGATAATTTGCTATCGCTGGCACTTTGCTCGGGTTTGTTTCTATTCCCCTTTCGCAGATAATAAATCCAAGGAATTCGACTATGCGTATCAATGTACAGGCCCACAAAAAACATGTTTGATGATCTGGGTATGCGGCATATGTATTTTGGATCGCTGAATCCGAATTCTAGATCAGAATTTCGACATCACGTGTGCCCTTTGACATAACCTCAAAAAAACGGATAAACTTTTAAATATCCCCCAAAAGCTAAAGAATCCTGATCTCGGCTTGCGATATATGTTTTAATATGTATTTTGACCTTCTGTAACATTTTACGAAGATATATTAATTCTTAACCCGCGGATGGTCGATACACGCGATAAAGCCGGCTACACTTCTTCTGGGAGATATGGGAAGGTTACCAAATTAAATGTGCTGAAAGTATATGCAGGCTGTGTTTACAAAAATATTACTTGAATTCTCGTGCTTGGTTGCTTATATTCAAATCCAAATGCATAGGCGAAGTGATAAAGAGGATAGAATAGAAATAGATAAAAGGAGAAAAAACGAAAATAGAAGGTGACTAAACTGAATCGATCATGTTCAGCTTGCAGGTGTTGTTGCTCAGCTGTTTCGTTTGCCGGCCTACCATGACCAATGGTCCCAAAAATCGAGTCGACTATCTAATTCCCACCCTGCTTCCACTAGGCATGACCCTATCAAATAACTCCAGCAAGATTTCATATTATTGTTTAACATTTATTGATTATCTAATACTATGTCTAACAAATACATTTAGGAATTTAAAGGAGAAAAGTGCGAGAATGAGACTGTTGAGGAATAATAATATGTGAAATAGGTATATATAGGTGTAAAATATCATTTTAGAGTATTTATAAATAGTAATAATTTTAGGTTTATTTCATTTCTTGTTTTATGTGGTTTTTATGTGAAATATCAAAATTTCCGAAATATTAGCGTATATTTCGCATAGTTAGCGGACAGATAAGCAGTAAAAATAAAGTTACAGTCAAATAAGCAGACAAAGAAAAAAATGACCAAAGCGCGTAGTTCCGCTATGTTCGCTCTCTTAGCGCGCGCATAACGCAGCATTACCAAAAGACTGAAAAGAGGCTTGCAGTCTAACTCTCCCGCGCTATTCGACTCATTGTCAGAATAAGAAAAAGAATGCATTATCACTTACCACTTTAACTGTCCATCGACGAAAGCGCTTTCGGGGTGGATACTGAAAAGGGGGAATGCGTAGGCGTGTGTGTTCTATACTGTTATTTACACTGTATAATTAGTTAATTGCTGATCTGATGTTCATTTTGTTGTTATATTTTTTTTGTTTTAATTTTATGGTTGTTGTTTTGTAGGTTTAAGATATCCAACTTTTTGATTTCATAATAATGATTGCACTGTCCTTATTCTAACTAATTTTTTTTGCCAGTGTAATATTTATAATTATATGTTAATTTCTATTCTTTCTTTTGACACTTTTTAAATAACCATAACAAGAAACTACTCGATAATTTAACATAAGGGACATAGCTGAATCAAGCCATTCGACTAACGTTTAAAATTTTGGGTTTTAAGCTAGATTTGCCAAAAGGGCAAAGGTTAGACATTTTTCATTTTCTTTTTTTTTTGTTTCTTTTGCTCAGTCTTTTCCCTTTTGGGAAGCTTAAACTTATTTTAAGGTCAATCCTTTTTTAGCACTGGGACTCTTCGATTATAGTGCATTTTTTTATACCCGTCCACTGGTTTCACACATAACAAAAAAGGTTTTAGGGATTTCGATGTATTTTAGCCCGGGTCAGCTGGGCTTTTGCTCGCTCCGCGTCTCTCGAAACAACTGGAATATAGCTTGAAGCGGAGAGCGGGGCAATGGCAAATTAGAACAATGATTAGCTGTTTGCTGGCAAACGTTGCAAACTTGCGCTGGCTATAAAAAAAGAAAAGGGAAAAAATAAGAAAACCTCTTTTCATGAGGTCAATTTTCAATCGAAAATATAAATATAATTACCAATACATTAAGTAGATTGTAATAATTTTGATTAATCAATTTTCTTTTTTGTTGTCCTTTTGGGGTCGATACTCGCTCGTACCCTTTGCAGAATTATCTGTCTGGTATTGGGATCGACTGGCTAATAAGCAGAGCTCAGGCTTGACCCTGACCAGGATACCTTTTTGGCGCCTTTTCCCCAAGCCCGAAATGACGCGGCAATTTTACCTATTCATGTTTTACCCCTGTTATGTTGGCAATGGAACAAGCTTGATCGATATAAAAAATATATAAAAAAATCATATTTCTTTTTGGTTTATTTTCTTTATATACTTATTTTTCAGATATTTTGGAAGCTTATTTGCTACTATTTCAAGTTGTCGCAGTGTACTACTTAAGATATTTAAAGGTTTTTCAGTTCTTTGAGGTTATGTCGAAATCCAGACGTGATGTAGAATTTCTGATTCTGAATCAGCGACCCAAAATACATATAACGGCGTATGCCGCATACCCAGATCATGACACTTTTTTTTATGGGTCTATGTTATCTAAAAACATTGGTAAATACACTGATAATACTCACATTGGGGGAGCGAGGGGGTCACAACTAAAAGCTTAAATAAACATGAACAAGTCGCACACAAAATGATAAATAACATTTATTTTACAAAAACGATTTACCATATTATTACCAAATGGATTGAAAATACCTTCAGCTTTAAATTCCATTTTAATTGAAATAAATCCGACCACTATTCTTTACGTTTGAACTCTTTGAAGTTGGCATTGGACTACAAAATGTACATGCATGCAATTTTTGCCTTACAAAAGAGCAAGTGTTCACAACTTTGAAGCTATTTTTAAAAAGAACCGTTAGGTTTCGAGCAAAAATCGATTTGGGCTAGAAATGGTTGGACATTTAACAGCCAAATTGGTTACCGTTTACCTAGATATTTTGACTTCGATTTTTTGATTTATGGCCTATGGGCGCCACCACTGTGCTGCGGTTGTCTAGACAATAAGCGGTTACTCGATTCTTTCTCGCCGAAAGTGTACATTAAATATAAACTGCTGCAGTTTTAGTGCCCAACGTGCAATCTTTCCCGTAGAAATCTTGATAGTGTTTAGCCATTTCAAGGCCTGGTGACTACTTTACGGTTATTATTTCGAACTCTTAGCTATCCAGGTAAATTTTTCATTCGCTCGCTTGGTGCCCAAGGTATAAGATACCTTACCACACTTCTTCTATTGAGTATCCAGTCCGATGACGCCGCCCGTTGGAACGTACCGGTTGCCGAATGTAACCCAAACGGAATCAACCACCAATGAAAGAGTCTCCTGTCAGGCACTGCGAATGTGGTGAATTCTTTGGGTATTTGCCAGAACCCCTCTTGAAATACATATATATATTATATATATATATTTTTTATCCGTGGTAATGGGTATGCGTCAGCGATGGACTTTTCATTTAACTGGTGGTAGTCGACGCACATCCGTACATCTCCCTTTTTGGGACAATTGGTGCACTGTATGGGCTCCTCGAGGGTTCGATAACTTAATAATTCATCCACTTGTTCGTCGATCACTTTCTGCATGGCTGGGTTTTTATGGTTATACCGTTGATAATTGTAATGATGTGTTCGGCGATATGTGACACCCTCATCAAGTCTTCAAATTTTCCAAGTTCGGAATGTAGAAAACTTTCCTCAGGTTTTCGCTGATCCTGGTACTCCTGGTACCTCACGGCACTACTTAGCGCGACGTTACTGTATTGTTCCTCGAAGTGTGTTTCTTGTTGGTCTACGTGTGCTTATGTGCTTTTATGTTCTCGGAAGGTAGGGGTTTTGTTTCGTCAGCCGAGTTTAAAATGGCTTAACTCATTGTGACTCGGGATAGACTGCTGGTAGCACAGTCATAAACGCGATTTCGATACGGGGTTTTGGGTCTTCTTAAGATGTAATTGTACTTGTCCACACCCGATCGTTGCCTCGGTGCCGCACTGGAAATGCACTTCTTAAATCACATCGTCTGGGTTGACCGGCAATACCAACATAGGTACCGTAGTCTCTCTCTTGACTTATTGAAAGTGCACTTGCAAGCTTCGTGTCACATCCTGCGTTGAAACATCTGCGAGTGTGATGCTTATTAAAGTTGCCCGCTTCTTGTCCGGAGTACTTAGTTGCTGATGAAGCTCTGGCTCCCGTGTCGATTGTGGTCTCCGTAGTCGTAGTTGGGGTTGTTCCCTGTCGGCTGAAAACGCGTAGTTTTTTTAGTTCTGACAGTTACTCTTTATACTGGGTGTCTGCCATCGCATCTATGAAACTACGCTCTATACAAGTGATCTGTTATCGGCCCATTTTGAACTGTCTTAATTCTTAGCGCATTGCCAAGTGAGAACTTGTACCTTCGGTTGTCAGATAAGTTCCCTGTCTTTTCCTATCTCGAGCGGAGCGTGCCGACGCGTGTATTTGTGATTTTGGTCCCGCTAGTTTTAATAAAGAGGGCACGGGTGCCGGCCACCTGCACTGGGCTCTTGGTCTCGGCTGGCATCGCAAGTGTCAATGATTGGCGGGGGTGCTGGTTCCCGTACAAGCACGGCGTTCATATGAGCGTCCTGGGTGCTTGTGTACCGTTACTGCTAGCATCGAAGAATTACGGCATTTATACGCGCGTCTTAGGGACCTGGCTATCGATTTTCCACTTTTGGTTAAAGGCCATGCAATTTAACTTTCCTCATTACGTACTTATTATTTTATTGATATTAATAGAAATCATACAGAAATCTTTCTACCAAATGTTTAGTGGTCGAAGGGTATAACAAGAGCAACAGTAGAACGAGTGTAGTTTAATTAATTAAGCGAATGCGCGAAAAGCACACGTGTAACAAAAGAGTAAAATGGCAACTTCTATCAATCTTTACTGTGGCAGATCGGCTATGCGGATGGCCGAAAATATACTCTTTTCAAAATGATTTCACATATTTCGTTAAATATTTTTTTTTTTCCAATTCCTTACAAAAACAGTGATTGAAGCTGCTTTTTCGCTTCAGCCGCACCAGATCCTGAAACATCTAGAGTAGAGACTTCGGCTGAACGCCCAACTGGTGCGGCTGACGTTCGGCGCTCAATACAAACAGAGCATAGCGTCAAAACTGCACACGACATCAAAACGATAATCGTGCGCGTAGTTATTTGCACAATACGACCATGTGCGTGTATTGCTTGCAAAGTTTAACAACACGCAATTTCTTGGACCAGCGTGCTGAAGTCAATAGAGGTTGAGGATCGTAGTGATGGATTCATTTGGCATGAAGGTTTCTGATACCAGGCGCAGATCAAGTTTATTTCAAATGTTGGGTGCCACGCCCACCGTCCCCGCAAATCAATAATTTAATCTTTGAATCTGATTTGTGAGCGATATATAAAAGATTCTGAGTAAGACCATACTTAGCTTATTATAATACCAACATAACCTCAAAATTGCAATCCGATCGGACAACAAACACAGACGTTCTTAAACAAAAACCTTGTTCTCTATGATTTTGTATACAGCTATGACGTCATTGCAATGCTTATGTAGGAAAGAAAAGGAAAGAGAATGCGAGCGCGTAGCGCCATCTGTTGCAAACGCACACACATACATACATTTGTGCTTGACCAATGAAATGGTACATGCGCATACATTACGATACTTCTGTTAAGAAGTAGTATCCAACAATTATTGTCTCTTAACGTTTAAAAAAAGGTCGTAGGGTATCCCACTGTCGCGTGCCGCTCGACTGTTGCTCTTGTTTTTATTAATAGGTAATTAATATTAGATAAATATGCAACATTAATGAACTACCCCAAAGTGCCCGGGGCTATACGATTGGTTTTTGCAAGAAAAAAATGCTTAAGCTGTCTAAATTTCCAGGGAAATCAATCTAGCTATATCTTCCTCTCCCACTAAGTCAGCTATACAAAAGAAAACACAAGACAGCCGGCTACTAGCAGCCTTAAAACAACCCTCGAAATAAATGGTGTGATTATGGCCCTGTTTAAAGAAACGCTTCTAAGCAATACAATTTTTGGTCCAAAATTTAGACATGAAAATTGCAGTGGCGTTCCCCTATAGGGATCCAGGATGGGAGAAGAATGCGAGGGATTACAAAAAAAAAAACGAAGCTTATTAAAGAATCTCGGGAGACAAAACGACTTTGAATATATAGAAGAAAAGCGTTAACCGTATAATGGTTACACAGGCCCACAAAAAAAAAAGTTTCATGATCTGGGTATGCGGCATATGCAGTTACATGTATTTTAGGTCGCTAAATCTGAATCCGAGGTCAGAAATTCGCTATCACGTCTGGACTTGACATATCCTCAAAAAAACTGAAAACCCTTTAATTATCCCCAGAATATATAGAATCCTGATCTGCACATGCGATATATGTTTTAATCTGTATTTTGATATTTTAAGCCCGACTCCGAACTCAAAATATACCTTGCACCTCTCAGTTTCGACTTAACCTCAAAAAAATCTAAAAATTGTTAAGGCCTCAAAAAATAATGGGGGGTCATCATCGGAAAGTGCGATATATGCTTCTATCTGTTTTTTGAAAATCCGAATCTGAAGTCAAAACCTGCCTATAACGTCGGAATTTCAACCTTACCTAAGAAATTTTTGAAAAACATTCGATATTTTGAACTATTTTTGAATAGAAGAATATGATATAAAAAGTTTTCCCGTTGGTATTTGTCCGTTATTTTATCACATTTTGGAATAGGTTCGTATGAGTAATGCTATTTTACTTCAAAACTATAACTATAAATTAGCTAATAAAACATTAAATTAAAACGTGACTGTACATGATTTACTAAATGTAATAATCCATAATCAAAAAATTTCAAAATAATGGAAATTTTTCAAAAATTATTTAGGTTAGGCTAAAATTTAGGCGTGATAGGTTAGTTTCGACTTTGGATTCAGATTTGGAAGGTCAAAAGACATTTAGAAACATATATCGCATGACCTGATCATGAACCTCCAATATTTTTTGGAGCTTTTCGCATGCCTAGATCAGGATTCTATAACTTTTGGGGGATATTCAAAGGTTTTTCAGTTTTTTTTGAGGTTATGTCGAAGTCCAGACGTGATATCGAATTTCCTACCACGGATTCAGCAACCCAAAATACATATAACTGCATTGCCAGATCATGAAATTTTTTTGTGAGACTGTGTTGTCTATTAAGTGCAAGAAGAATTGTTCAAATTCTAGTTGTTGGCTGGCAATACCAATCGCAAATACCCATTCAGAGCCAACGCACCTCCTCGACCATCCACACCGAAGCCGTAGCCAGTACTCCTGGAAGTTGATCATTTTGTCCGCTTCAAACAAATCGATTACATGAACAGGCCACAAGGCAACTAACTTGCTGGGAATCGTCCCCATCTCAAGGACAGACTGGCTCCTTGCCTATATATCAGAGGTAATTCTACGTTACCACTGAGCAAGAGTCAGATGGGGAATCTAATGAGAACGAAGTGCCATACCCACCAGAAATGCCAGAGCCAGCTTATTATAAGTATGCCCAACAGCAAGGGGGAGTAGAATTGACGGGCGTGCAAAAGAAAATGAGAAAGTGTTTGCTTTTGCGTCCGCATATAAAGATGATGTACATTTTTTAGATTAAACAGTTCTTCGTTCTCTACATCAACTGCGGTACTAAGAGCTTGTTAAATTCTATAAAACAAGACAAAGGATCCAACCAAAACTACATCCAAACAAATCTAATAAACGAACACCCTGTCTATGCTAACTCTGTTGACGTTCAAACAAAAATTGCCCGTCATACTTTCCTTCATTTCTATAACAAGGATCATATCCCAATTTAAGTTTTTCTGCTCCCCAATCTCAATACTTTCCATGGTATTAAAGGCAACGACACTTTAAAGCAGCTTAATGCTTGATGTCAAACAACGTCAATGTCAGAACTGAAGATCTGACAGAAAAGCAAAAAGAACAAACGGCTTCTAAGTATAACCAAGAATCACGTTGAAGTATTTGCAGTATTAAAACCGACCACCAGCCCCCGACATTTGCTCTCAGCGCGAAAAATAATAACGCAAAACTAAAACGCTGAAAGAGCTACCTGGAGAAATATAATCATGAACATACAAGCCAGGTACCTCCAATGAAGTAGCAAACGTATTGTCTAGAATCGCAGTGAATTCTACGGCAGCCACAATTCACTGTGACCAAAGCTCTTCACATAACTTGATACCATTGGAAAACATACCGGTTAACGTTTTCAAGAATCAGTTAATACTGTTAACTGCAAGTGAAGGGTCCGAGGAATTCTCCACACTTTTTTTACTTACCACTGACATATTTTCAAGAGGAAAGAGATCGACTGGATCCAAAACTGGTATATGGATTATTAGCCTTGGAAAGAATCATGGGAAAAATATAAAATTTCTATCCCTTTTATTTTAGTGGGTATAGAGTATGGAAATACAACCAACTCCGCTACTTTCTAATGGACAGATCATCCTCATAGCAATATATACCACACAAAAGAAACTAGTATTTACAGCAAAGCAGAACTCAACATTTAAATCTATGCAGATACAGTATATAAGTTAAAAAGTTAGGATTATTTTTGTTTAAAAAAATAATGTTTTATTTAACAAGTTCAAGTTAAGACTAATTTACAATTGTTAAGTTAAACTCCATCAAACCTAAGGCGTCGCTCTGACGCTGCCGCTGCTCTGCTGGTTCTTGGCTTTCCCTCGATGTCATTGGCCGCGTTCGCTGTCGCTGCCGCTGTCGCTGTCGCTGTAGCTGCTGTTGGCCGGCGTTGGTTGCCGGTTGGTGCAATAGGATCCTCCGCTGTGGAGTTCCTATGTGGCGCTCTGCTATTGGTGCTTCCGTGGTCTCGGCCGGTGCCCGCTGCATTTGGTTGTTGACGGTCCCACGGTGGTTAGGTTCGTTGACACCTTGGTGTCACATGTCCGGTTATGGTGCGTTGTCGATCCCACGGTGACATGATTGGCATGTGCAGACTCAGCGCACGTGGCTGTCTGCACAAGTTGCACTTTTCCGATCACACGGTTATTGGCTGGCGAATTCCTGGTTGTTATATTGTTGTTGTTCTGGAATTTGCGCGTGTGATGATATTGCCCTTTTTGTTGTTCTCCGCTACTTGCGCGTGTGGCGCTCTTATACTCTTATTACAGAGCTATGCCATCTTGGGCCTTAACTCTTCCCTCTTTAAGAGCGAGCGTCCTCGCTCGCCACATACACTAAGACTGGTTCTGCATTATGTGACGTGGCGGGGGCTGAGTTCATGTTGGTGTTAACCGTTTCCCGTCTTCCAATTGAGATCCAGATGATTAATCCCGCTATGAGCAGTAGTAGGGTAGGTGATAGAGTGTAGCTGAGTGCTCTCTCTATTTTGGCATATTCCCCCAGCTTCTCCAGTTTGCGTGTGTTGGTTATGTTCAGCTCCTTTATCATCTGCAGCGAGAGAACTTCGTCGACTTCATTTTGTTCCCCTATTATTTGGAAGAGAGGGGCTTCTGGTTCTGCTGCAAGGATTTCTTCTGCTTTGTATACGGCTTTCCCAACCTTTACCGTGGAATTGTGGTACTGGATGATGTATGACCCTCTTAGCTTTACAGCTTTTTCGTTCAGTGTTACGATGCCGTTAAAGTCGTTGAGGAATATAGTACCTGGGAGTATCTATTCGTGCTCTGGGATGTGTTGATTGTTAATCAGGGTGCATTCTGGTTCTTTCATTTTTAATAGCTCTGTAATGCAGGTGTTATTGCTTAGGTCTAATATGTTATCTAAGTTACAAATTGTCTTATTATTATGTTTTTGACATGAATTTTTGATTGCGAAGAGCTCTCGGTTACATTCAAGAATTTGTTGGAATTTTATATCGGCTATTGTCTGATGTTTTTTTATAGCTCTTATTTCTTTTGTCCTACAAGAGACTTCGCTTATTGTGGGTAAACTTATGATATAGATTTGGTCTAGGCCGTTTGAAGCTAATTTTATTTCGGCAAATTCTAGTAATTCCTCAATATTGTAAAATAATTTGTTCTCTCTTCCCAAATGCTGTTATACTACATCTATTTCTATTGCCGATAAAATAAATGAGTTTAGTGTATTTGATTTTGCCCAAGTTATGGCGTAGAGTACATTCGTTATTTCCTCCTTAATTAGTTGAATTTTATACTTTAAAATATTTGCGTTTTCATTAATTAATTGTTCGGAGTTGTGGATACTTTTTAATATTGTGTTGGTAACATTACCAATCTGGTTTATTTTTTCATTGATTAATCTGTTAATTACGACTTGCTTATTGTTATTTTCAAGCTGTTCGTTGATCTTTCCCTGCAATACTTCGTGGTCGTGGTGGTCTGGAGTGCCAGCGAGCCACTTCCACGCTGAGCCGATAGCATTGATCGCTCGTTTGGTTTTTTTTGAAGGCTTGAGCCTCTGGAGATCTCGCTTTACTTGCCTAAGCTCATAGAGGAGGTATGGATATAGAGGATGGGATGTGAGCAGGGATTCTATTGATTTTCCCAGGGAATTGTAAACGTCATCATATTTGGTTAGGTTAAAGAGGCGGATAATTTTAAATGTTCCGTCTTGTTTGGCTGCCGGTCCCGTATCAATTGAGATGAGTTGGTAATTTGAATAGTCGAGGACTGTCGTCGTTGCTAAACATGTTGGCAATAAGAATCTGTAAATTAGGTTCGAATATTATTTTTGTGGACAATTCTCCCTGATTGAGTTTTAACTGTTGTGTTCCTGTCTTCTGTGACAATTTCTTTCTTATACCGGGGCGTCAATTTTGATCCCAGTCTTTTTATATTTTCACATGAATTTGTTCCCCTGGTTCGTATTTCCTTGGCTGTTCTTTGTTTTGGTTATGGTAATCTAGATCTGTTAACTGCTTCGTTTTTATTCTATCTTTAATTTTCTGCCTTTTTTCTTGGATTGCTTCTGGGTTGTCCGATATGTTGCTTCTAAAGAATGTATCGATCGGTTTTTCCTTCGTTACCGAATGGATAGAGTTGTTATATTCTTGTACTGCTTTGAAAAGTAGGTCTGAGAAGGTTGAGTCTCCGTCCTCTGCCTTGAAACATCTTAAAATTTCTGACAGAGTCGAGTGAAAACGTTCTACTTGTCCGTTACTTGTGGAAGCATATGGAGGTGTTGTAAAAATTGAAATACCTAGTTGATCTTCTATCATGAATCTAATGGCTGCAGAATTTAGTGATCCTTCGTTATCCATTACTACTGCTCTGGGCATACCAAATGCTATTAGCATCTCTCTTAGTGGGTCTCTAATGTCTTCGGACGCTCTTGAGTTTAAAATTTTCACCTGTGCGTATTTGAAAAATTTGTCGAGACCTGTTAGGATGCTATTATTTTCTGTTATGTAAACATCGATGTGGATTAGTTCTCCTGGGTATTTCGGAATAGGTGTGGCTTGAATTTCTGTTTTGGGAGGATGTCTGTCATACTTGGATTCCCTACAGGTTAAACAGTTTTTGGCTATTGCGTTTACCTTCTTTTGTAATTGTGGAAAAAAGTAACTCTTGATTATCTGGGCCTTGTTTTCTTTCGTGTTTCTGTGAGCCCTTTTATGTTCGAGAGCTATGATTTCGTTCTGCTCATTTTCTAAGGTCACATCCTCAACTTTGCTTTGAGTGAATCTAACCTTATATGAGCTGAAGTGGGATGGGTAGATGTTTTGGGGGTGACCTAGATAATGCGTCGGCGACTACATTGGCTACTCCGGGCTTATACCTTAGTTCGTGGTTGTATTCGCCCATAAAGTCTCTCCAGCGTTTTAACTTTGGATTGTTATTTTGTGCGCTGTTTGAAAAGGTTAAAGGTTGGTGATCTGTGTAGATCACAACTTTCGAATACCCGTACAAATAATGTCTTAGGCTTTTAAGGGCCCATACAATGGCTAACATCTCTTTCTCGTTGGTGGCATAAGCTTCTTCAGTTTTTGATAGCGTGCGTGAAATGAATGCTATGGGCCTATGGTCTTGTTCTAGTACTGCACCTATCGCATAATCCGATGCATCTGTAGTAAGTTGGAACTCTTTGCCAAAGTCTGGGTAACTCAGGTATGACATCTCTTGAAACAAGAGTGTTTCTGAGTTTATTATAGGCTTCGCGTGCTTCTTTATCTAGTTCTATCGCTGTCTTATTTGAGGTATGTTTTGAAACACGGCCACATTCTCCTCTCAATAGTGCGGTTAGTGGTTTTGCTATTTTTGCATAGTCTCTAATAAATCTTCTGTAGTAACTAGTCATGCCTATAAAGGAGCGGAGTTCTCTAAGTGTTTTTGGAATTGGAAATTCAGTAATTGCCTCGATTTTTGATGGGTTTGTTTTTACTCCCTCTGCGGAAATTGTAAAACCCAGAAAATCTACTTCGGTCTTAAAAAAGTGACACTTTTCAATCTGGACTCGCATGTTCGCATTCTGTAATGTCGTGAATACTTTTGCCAAGCTTTCGGCATGTTCGGCTTCTGTTTTGCTAAAGACAATTATGTCATCTATGTACACATAACAAATTTTATTTCTATGTTCTCTAAGTAAGTCGTCAAGCGCTCTTTGAAAGATGGAAGGTGAGTTTTTGAGGCCGAACGGTAATCTGGTGAATTCATATTTACCGCCGTCCACCGAAAATGCCGTTTTTTCTATATTTGTTTCCTTCAGTCGTATCTGATGGAAGCCACTTTTTAAATCTAGCACGGAAAAGTACTTATTTTTTCCCAACTGGGTTATTATTCTGTCGGACACGGTGACTTTATTGATTTTCCTATAGTAAATTACTAGTCGAAATTTTTTCTGTTCGGACGGACCGGACTTTTTCGGTATGACCCATACTGGGGCGTTGTACGGCGACCGTGAAGGTCTAATAATGCCATCGATGAGCATTTCTTCTATCTGTCTTTCTACCTCATTTCTAAGAGACGATGGGTATGGGTAATGTTTGCTGTACACCGGGGTATCGGACGTAGTTCTTATTCAATAGATGTTAAGAATGACAGCTTGACCCTAGAAAACGGATACAGGATAAAAATTCATCAATTAACGACCCAAGCCGTAAATTCAAGGTCTCCCCTACTACCTTGGTAGAGTAGGTAAGTTTAGTGTCTGGGTCTGCGAATAAGTCGCTATGCTGTCTGATAAGCTGTCCTAATATTTCCTTTTGCGTTTCTGTCATGTGGTCTGAATGTACTCTTATTGAATTTACGGCTTGGGTCGTTAATTGATGAATTTTTATCCTGTATCCGTTTTCTAGGGTCAAGCTGTCATTTTAACATCTATTATGGCTCCTATATTCTTTAGTGTATCATTCCCTAATATGCCATGGAATGTTTTCAGGGAGGAAAGCAAAAAGAATTTCAGCGGTTTGTCTTTTAAGTTAAATAAATTCAAGATAGTGTGGTGAGTGATTTCAATATTTCCGCCTACTGAATTAGCGAAAAATGGCTTCTTATTTTGTTTTGGGTTTTTGACCAGTCCTGCCTGTATGTAATTTTGGTTGGACCCGGTGTCTATCAAAAATTTTAGCGTTTTGCCGTCCCCCGCTGTTACCTTAAAGTATGGTAAGGAGGAACGGTTTACTCTAAAAAATGTAGCTCCGCTGTGTCTATTACGTCATTTGGGTCGTCGTCCAGTTGCCAGGTCGCTTCTCCCTGCAACTCGTCGAGGTCTGCAGTTTGTGCAACCTCGTAATAAGCTTGTTCGTCTGCGTCCGCGTTTATTTGTAGTTCTGTATCTGTTTCTGTCTGAATATTAAATTGCCTTTGCATCTTGTTCGGATTTTGGACTGTGCCCATGCTTAATGGTCTTTTCGCTGCTACTTCAAAATTTGGCCTGTTCATATAGTTCACATTGCGTGATCGAATTGACGGATCTACCTCCATTGGTACTGGCTTGGGTTGCGGACGAGGGGGTGGCGGTGAGCCGTTTTGTCCCTGGGGGTTAAGGTATTGTGCCACCATTGGGGTTTGTTGAAAGCGCGGTATAGGGTTTCTTTGAAACGGTGAGGGTACCTGGGGGTTTGGTTGGTAGTATAGATTTAGTTGGAAATGTTGCCTAGCAACTGCGGGTTTTCCCTGGGGAGAGTTTTGTCGCGGTGGGAGTGGGGGCTGTCGTCCCGAAATAAGATTCCTTGGGGTCTGGTAATTTCTGGTCTTTTGGTTTTCTAGAAGACTGCACAAATGGAGTGCGTGTCCTAGATCGTATGGTTCCTTGATGGCTAGAAGTTGGGATAGGTTACCGCTTAATCCCCTAACGAATGTGTCTAGAGCCTTGTCTCTATAAAGGGATGTTAGGGTTTGGATAGTTTCTTGTGAAGCATCGAGGCTGCCTATCTGATTAAGGATCAGGGAAAGTTGATGGTATACGGTTTGGTAAAATTCCTGAACTGATAGATTTCCTTGTGAGAGTGAATACAGCTGGTATTCCAAGGTTTTTAAATCCCGTCTATCTGCATAATTTGATGTTAAGCATTTGGAAATTGCTTTCCAGTCAAGGGGCGTATTATACGACTCCAGAACTGCGTCTGCTTCGCCTACTGTTTTGTTCCGAATAGCCAGCAAGATCCCGTAGTATTTTGGGGACCCGATCTGGTTTTCATATAATTTTAACACTCTCTCTATGCTTTTTCCCCATGAGTTGAATTCGCTTTTTGATCCTGAGAAATCTCTAAGGATGCGAACTATGTCCGAAAGTTTGTCTCAGTCGTCTAGTTTGTTTTGGAATTTTTGGCTAATGCTTTGGTCTTGAAAGCCGGCGAAATCCTTATTAGGATTTAGAACTTCTTTGACCATCTGTCCTAAATTATTACATAGCAGTTCGTTTACTACCTTTTCTACATCTTTTTGGGTAACGAGTCTGGCTTGTATAGCCTGAGAGGATGGAGAGGTTGAGGGACCACCAAGGGCTCCTAGTTTAGCTAACAGTTCGTCGTCTGGCATGTTGCTGGGTGAAGGGAGCTTTAAATATTTTTTTCAAATTTTCCTTTTATATTATAGGGTAAAAGAGGTAAAAGGGATTTTGAGTTTTCGGGAAAGGAAAAGGAGTTCAAATATAAAGGTATGTTCAGGGAAACTCAGGGGTTGATAAAGCAGTAATTGAAAAATTTCAAGAGTCGGCAAGCAATAATTGGAATAATTGGAAATTCAAATTTTTCCAGATCACTGATTTTTTGATAAAAATTTTTTAAATTTGTCTTGTGAAATAGTTTTCCTTGTCCTAATTTAATTTTTTATTGGGTTTTTCAAGTCTTAAGTATCTAGCTAATCTTTAATTCTTGAGAGAGAATTTTTTAAAATCTTTTTTTAAAATATATTTTTAACTTGTTTTTGCGTTTTTTTGCTTTTAATTATGGGTTTCTGATTTGTGTTTCTTAAAAATTTAGCTTACAGTAATAACATTTCGTTCCCGCGCTGGTAAGGTTGGCAGCTTCCCGTTTTTCCCGCATTGCAGCGACAGCGATTCGGGTGCGCGTGCCTCTCCGGACGGACACTAGAGGGCTCACGGCGATTATTGGAGTCCTGGTTTTTGTTCGAATGTCAATTCACTGACACTTGCGCACTCGTGGTTCTGTTTTTTGCGGCACTTCCGTGGGGGCGATTGCAATACCCAGTTTCGTACACGTGAACTGTTAGTTTCGGGTGGTCCTTGCGCACTTGAATTTTTATAGACTTCCGTAACACATTTAGGGGCGATTGCAATACCAAATTATCGTGCACTTCAGATCGTTTACAAGGACACTTTGCGGACTCGCGTTTTGATAGGATTTCAGTGGAACTCTTAGGGGCGATTGCAATGCCTAATTGTTGCACACTTTAAGGATCACTATTACTGTTCACAAGGATTACCGCTTTGACCCGAAACTTTTACGAGGATATTTATTTCATTGCGCGTCGCGAACTTCTACCAGGTCCCTGCTCGGGCGCCAGTTAAAAAGTAAGGATTATTTTTGTTTAAAAAAATAATGTTTTATTTAACAAGTTCAAGTTAAGACTAATTTACAATTGTTAAGTTAAACTCCATCAAACCTAAGGCGTCGCTCTGACGCTGCCGCTGCTCTGCTGGTTCTTGGCTTTCCCTCGATGTCACTGGCCGCGTTCGCTGTCGCTGTCGCTGCCGCTGTCGCTGTAGCTGCTGTTGGCCGGCGTTGGTTGCCGGTTGGTGCAATATGATCCTCCGCTGTGGAGTTCCTATGTGGCGCTCTGCTATTGGTGCTTCCGTGGTCTCGGCCGGTGCCCGCTGCATTTGGTTGTTGACGGTCCCACGGTGGCTTAGGGTCGTTGACGCCTTGGTGTCACATGTCCGGTTATGGTGCGTTGTCGATCCCACGGTGACCTGATTGGCATGTGCAGACTCAGCGCACGTGGCTGTCTGCACAAGTTGCACTTTTCCGATCACACGGTTATTGGCTGGCGAATTCCAGGTTGTTATATTGTTGTTGTTCTGGAATTTGCGCGTGTGATGATATTGCCCTTTTTGTTGTTCTCCGCTACTTGCGCGTGCGGCGCTCTTATACTCTTATTACAGAGCTATGACATCTTGGGCCTTAACTTATATATTATTATATATTTATGTTGGACATTAACTGTTAGAATTCTCTAAAATAAAAGTAGCAACTAAAAATAAAAATATTCATGATTAATATCCCACTAATATCAAAAGTGTTCCAATGCTATTAATAATTAGGAGATGTTTTAAATGACATAAAATTAAACAATATAATAAAATGTAACTAGCAATTTTTTTGAAATTAAGAACCTTTATTTTAACAACATTGTACGATACTACTTCTTAATAGAAAAAACGTAACGTAAGCCTTCATAAGCAAACGGATGTATATTAATACGTGTATATGCATGCCTTATTTCATTGGCCAAGGACATATGTATGTATGTATGTCCGTTTGAATGCCAAAAATGCGTGTGCATAGTATAAAAGAAAAGAGCAATAGCTCGCACAATGTGCTCGTATTCTTTTTCTCTTTCTTTCCTACACAAGCATTGCAATGACTTCACAGCTTGGTGGTTTGTATACAAAATCCAAGCAAACGAAGTTTATTATTAATTACTCTGTACTGATTGTCCGATTGGATTGCAATTTTTTACGGTAGATAGATATTATAGTAAGCTTAGTACTATCTTTAATACTTAACACTTGACATAATCTTGATCGGCTTATAGGTTACAGGAATCTTCCTGACAAATTTGGTATTTCTAGCTTTTATAATACCTGAGACACAGACAGACAGAAATGACTCTACCGACTGGGCTAGTGATCCTGAGCAAGAATGTATACTTATATTGTATTTCTAACGGCAAAGAGAAAAATTTAAAAAAAAAGCACAAATAAGATAACAGAATAGAAATCAGTAGAGGGTTTAAAGGCCCCTCTTAGGTAAAATGTAATAGCCGTAGACATACCGACAGACATGTTTTATGGACCACGTAGAGGCATTGAACTCAGCTTCTATGAAGTTTCTCTTGCATAACCAACTCAATGCATTTGTACATACGACACCCCCTATCCTTCCACAAGCAACGGCTATATAGAACGATTTCGTTACAACAAAGAAACATATATAGAAATCGTATTAGGACACCAGTGTATATCTGATCCGCACAGGTTAAAGGAAAGAACATACTCGCAAAAAGAGGATAGAGTATTCCATAATAAAAGTATAAATCCTATAAGAAAATACGATAATTGCTGAAACCATCTACATAAAAACAGACTAAAGGTAAGGATTAAAACTTACCCTAAAATAGAAAAAAAAACGTGTTCCAACCAGACAACAACACAACAATTAAAAGACACTCGACCCTCCCTTCGACCAGTGCATTTTAAATTGTACATACCTGTCCATGCTTTTAAATTATTTGATGCAGATGATTTGTTATGGGCCATTCCAATTATAATTGAATTATTCCTTCGAGTCCTGGAAATCTGGAATTTCAACCGACTCGGCTTATTCACAGGTGGACACAAAAGCACATTAAGAATCCTTTGCCAAAATTCGCAAAAAAAGAAGAAGAAATAATTCTCAAAGAGAATATATGACGGAAGATATATATTATAAATATTATAAAGTTATTTTACTTGTCGGTACTTTTTTTTTCTTTTTGGCACTACTTTAAAATTGATTTTTTTCTTTTGACTGTTTTTTTATGTATGTATATAAGTAGTCAGGGACGTCGAAACGAAATTTTTCATGGGGGGGCAAACCTACAAAAAATTTGGAGTTTCTAAAAAAAAAGGATTTTTACGAACATTTTGGTATTAGGAATTGAGAATGCGCTATACCTTTTATGTGAACATTTATTTTACATATAATTTTTAAACATCAAATAATCTGAACACTTGTAGTATGTTTAAATATTTCCAAAAGTCGTTCTCCTATCTCTTCGCACTTTTGAATACACAGTTATCTCCTTGCAATGGGACAATAATTAAAAAGATGTAGCATAGTCACTTTTAGAAATACTTTTTATTAACGAAAAATTTGATTAACAAAACTGACTTTTGATTACGTAGGGGGGGCAAAATGATAATATTGCCCCCGTTGAAATTTCTGGGGGGGGGGCAGCTGCCCCCGCTGACCCCCGGGTTGCGACGTCCCTGTAAGTAGTTGTGTGTTGGTCGTTATAATGTATCAGGATTCTAGATTTTATTTGGATTTAACAAGTTTTAAGTGTATAGCCTTTTTTGTTTGGTTGTGAGAGGCGTAAAGGTTATAAGGGTTTACCGTGCTCGGCGATTATTCGCTTAGTTTTGACCAAAAGAACCGTCGCATGAGCATCGTTCAAGAGCTGTTGAATGACGTCAACGATGATTCTCAATTTACTCAAAAGGGTCGTAACCGGTGAAGAACGGTTATGATATCGAAAACTAAAGCCCAATCGTCCCAATCGCAAAAAATCGATAATCGAAAGAACATTGCTCGCGAAATTTGAGTCAGTCAACTTAGTTTTTGAACACACCTTGTATATTACAGCTGCCATGGGGAAAGGCGCAAATTCGGATGAGGGTTTATAGTCAGTTGAAGACTTCGCAGCACATCTCCAGGGTCACTCTTGTGAGTAAAAGGCTTGATACAATCCGCGTCAAGGCAAAACTTGATGAACATGCTGCGAAGCACGCGGCCTATAAAAAGACACTGCAGTCCACCGCAAAACCAGCGACGCAGGAAAGTTCTGTCTTTTCAGACGGAAGAAACGGAAGCAGGACAGACGCGAGTGCAAGGAAATCGAGAAGTCTCGAGGCAGAAATGAGGCCCGGAAGTTCTACCAAAGGATCAACCGAAAGACCCAAGATTCTAAAACCGGTGCGTTAAACTCCCGAGGGAGTATTTCGCCAAGGTGCTCACGGGCAACAAAATCGCTGGACAAGACACAGTGATGATATCAATCTCCGACGATCTGGATATCCCACCACCTAGGCACCACGAGGTCCGAGTCGCAATAAAGCGCCTTAAAAACAACAAAGCAGCCGGAGCTGATGGGTTGCCTGCGGAATTGTTTAAGGCTGGCGGCAACGAGCTGATAGTGTGCATGCATTAGCTCCTTTGCAAAATATGGCTAGAAAAAAACATGCCCTACGATTAGAATCTCAGTGTCCGTTTCCCCATACTAAAGAAGAGTGAAATAGTACAGCCGTATGCCAACACACTGATTGGACCTTATCAGTGCGGCTTTAGACCTGGCAAATCCACCATAGACGAGATTAAGCCAAATCCTGGAG
This sequence comes from Zaprionus indianus, assembly GCA_018904595.1. Classification (NCBI taxonomy): domain Eukaryota; kingdom Metazoa; phylum Arthropoda; class Insecta; order Diptera; family Drosophilidae; genus Zaprionus; species Zaprionus indianus. Next base: position 126,134 of record JAEIHA010000755.1, on the reverse strand, counting down.
AAGGCCCACGAGAAACAGATCGACACACACCATATCTTTGTTGATTATAGGGCTGTATTCGATGGCCCGATAAGAGATCGCCTATTTGCCACCATGTATCAGTTCGGTATTCCTCCGAAACTGATTGGGCTCCCGTCCATCTAGGTTGGAAAGATCCTCTCCCAACCTTTTAATACCGTTCGAGGTTTCAGACAAGGCGATCCTCTATCGTGCAACCTCTTCAACATGGTGAGGGAAGGGGTGCTGCGGAAAGCTAAGGTACACCGAAAAAGCACTATTTTTTATAAAACTGTCCAACTTTTTGCATACGCTGATGCTACCAACATCTTTTGACGTTCCAAGCGGAATGTTACAGGAACATTTCCGGCGATCGAAAATAAGTCAACTAAAGTAGGTTTGCAAGTAAACGAGGGTAAAACTAAATATATGCTGCCCACTAGCAAATAATCCTAGCTTTACGACGACATTGACTTAGTCCGGTTCATTACAATACAACCTATGCACTGGTTGGGACATGTTTGTATGGACGAAGAAGCTCTAATAAATAAGGTGTTCGAGACAAGACTCGACGTTGGACAGCAAAGGGGAAAACCACGGCTTCGATGGATGGACCAATTAAAGGAGGACCTGACCGCGCTTGGTGTAACCAATTGGGAAGGTGAAAAAAGAGCAGAGGATGCTGGCGCGAGACGTTGAGATCGGCCGTAACCCGATGACGGGTTGTAATGGCCATCCAAGAAGCTCTTATTTTCGCATTCAAGCAGACCTAGATAGCTTTTATGCATGGTGTATTTCAAACTTTTTAAACCTGAACAGCCCCAAATGCAAGTTGATGACATTCTCACGTGCCGGTCCAAAGTTAGTGTCTTACAGTCTTTGTGGTTGTATTTTGAAAAGTATTTCCCTGGTTAATGATCGGGGTGACCGTAAGTAACTTAAGTTTTGTAAACATATGTGTATCCTCATTGGATTGGCTTTATAAAGAGATGGCCTGAGGAGTTTGACGATCCTTATTTAACAAAAACCTTGTATACCCACCATGTTTGACTAATCCTTGAGTACGGGTTATGCATTTGGTGTCAATAATACTCTGTTCATAACGAACGCATTAAATCTTTACAAAAAAACTTTCTAAACTTTGTAAATGTAAAACTCCCTTTTTATTTTGGTAGGCTTAAGTTATAGTATACCATTTTTATCGATCCGTAGAGCTACGCTTTGTGTAGTCTTTAAATGACCTGCCGGTTACATTTCTCTGTCCCTTGTAGAATTAGTCGTAATTTTTCACCACTAACCCTTTTTCCTGTAGATAGAACAATGCCCTGCACGAGCCTCAGGGTGTTGTTTTCGGACTATAACAAACTCTACTGTATCGTATCTAACACTAACTCAGTAGCTTCCTTAAAACATTTAATTCTATGTAGCAACTAAATTAACTTTCCCCGAAACACATTACCTACATTTACACACGTCGGCATAAGTATTTTGTCATTTGCAGTCTCTGACTAACATGTCTTGACATGTCATGCACCTTCGCTAAACGGCATTGAACGAATGCAGCAATTGAAGAACGCATTTACAGCTATAATTGAGCCAAATATTTTTTAAGGTTAAAAGAGCTGGTCTACATTCTAATATTAGAACAGAAATAGTGACATAGTTTGGGTACTTCCGTAATAAAAATCGCTAAAGAATATAATTTGTCACGCCAAACTGTTTATTATCCACTAAAAATACAAAAACACAAAAAACATCAATAACACAGCCCCACAAAAAAAAAGTGTCATGATCTGGGTATGCGGCATATGCAGTTATATGGATTTTGGGTCGCTGATTCCGAATCCGGCAACAGAAATTCTCCATCACGTCTGGATTTTGACATAACATCAAAAAACTGAAAAACCTTTAAATATGCCCCAAAAGATATAGAATCCTGATCTGGTCATGCGATATATGCTTTAACGTGTATTTTGACCTTCTAAGACCGAATCCGAAGTCAAAACTTACACTAGACGTCTAAGTTTCGATTTAACCTCAAAAAACTCCAAAAAATTTTGGAGCCCCATAAAATAATGGGTGGTCATGATCGGATAGTGCGATATATGTTTATATATGTTTTTTGACCTTCCAAATCCGAATCTGAAGTCAAAACGTGCATATCACGTCCAAATTTCAACGTAACCTAAACAATTTTTCAAAAATTTTTGACATTTTGAAACTGTTTTTAATATTAGATTAGGGTATATTTGAATATGATATAAAAAAATTTCCCATTGATACAAGTCCATTTGACCGTTATTTTATCACATTTTTAAAAAGATCATATGAGTAATGATTTTTTACTTCAAAACTTTAATTTAGTAAATAAAAAACAAAAAATGAAAACGTGACTGTACATAATTGACCAAATGCCATAACCCATGATCAAAAATTTCAAAATTTTGAAAGTTTTTCAAAAAACTTTTTAGGTTAGGTTGAAATTCCAACGTGATAGGCAGGTTTTGACTTCAGACTCGGATTTGGAAGGTCGAAAAACATATAGAAACATATATCGCATGAGCCGATCATGACCCCTCATTATTTTTTTGGGCTTTAACAAATTTTCGAGTTTTTTGAGGTTAAGTCGAAACTGAGACGTGCTAGGTAAATTTTGACTTCGGATTCGGGCTTAGAAGGCCAAAATACATATTTAAAACATATATCGCATGCCCGGATCAGGATGCTATAACTTTCGGGGGCCATTGAAAGGTTTTTCAGTTTTTTGAGGTTATGTCGAAATCCAGACGTGATGGAGAATTTCTGTTGCCGGATTCGGAATCAGCGACCCAAAATCCATATAACTGCATATGCCGCATACCCAGTTCATGACACTTTTTTTTTTTTTGTGGGGCTGTGTAATTTACATCGATCAGGCAGAAATCGTAAGACAACCCAAAGCGAGGACCATTTGATTTTGCGACAAAACAAAAAGGATCTATTAAAAACGCCGAAAATGGAATAAGGACAAAAATTTTTCAATCAGTAAAAGGACAATACGCAGGCGGTTGAAACAACATAATTTCAATACCTATATTGCAAGAAATATCCCTTTTATCAGCCCAATATATAAAATTAAATTTGGCTTACGCCAAAAAGTATGTAAAAACAACCGCCTGCATTTGGTGTAATGTTTTTTTGACTGATGAAAGTAGTTTCGAATACCATTCAGCGCTTAAAAAGGTTTTTGTAGGAACGGATGCAAATATTCGCAAACAATGTATCCCCGTTCGGAAAAAAGAAAGTCATGGTGACGGAAGTGTTATGTTTTTGGGTAGCGTATCGTTTAATGGGTTAGGAGATTTGGTTCCTATCGAGGAATCCATGAACCAACAATACTTTTGTTGTTGGATAATTCAATTCCCTTAGTAAACACAAGTAAATTCATTAAGTAAAGTAATTAAACCAGCGGCCCGAGAAGTTTTACACAAGGGCTCGAAAAAAACCCTTGCTACGGCCCTGTGCCTCAGTCATTTCGCTCTAGACGTCGAAACAGAAAATTGACTTCAGGCTGCCAGCGCGCCGGCCGAAGCATTTGCCTGTTGACAAAATTCATAAACAACGCATACATTGACATGCCAGCATGTGCATACATACACGCACACATTGAAACGATCGCACAGCGCAAAGAAATACGCGCATGCTTATCGTTCCGCTGTCGTTGTGCGACTGAAGCAGTTTTGATCTTATGCGCTGTTTGTACTGAGAGCCGAACATCGAAGTACCCCAGCCGAGCGTGCAGCCGAAGTCTCTACTCTCAATGCTTCGGGCTCTGGGGGACTTCGATCGAAAAACTAGCAATAACAGATTTACCCCCTGTTTGAGGTCTCTATGTGTTCAGTGCTTAGTGGTATAACGCCGCACCATGTCACACAAGCAAATTAATCAAAAAGTTCTTGTTAGAAGTTGGAGTGGATTTGAATATTATTAAAAATGTATGGTCATATGGAAAACATAAGCGATAAGTTAATTTAACAAGAACAAGAGATGGAACCATTATTCAAATACAAAATGCCTGGAAGGACATTTCAATTGATTATCTCCAAAATTTGGTTAATTCGGTATCAACACGACTCCAAGAGGTTATATATACGAAAGGTGGTTTTATTTTTTATTAATCTTATGATTTATAGTTGTGGTAAACAAATCCAAGATACTTGTAAATACCTAACTATTTTCATCTATTTTCTGAATTAATTGAAAAACAAAGAAAAACATTACCATGACAAAATACTTTTGCAGACGTGTGTAAATACTATCCATCTGTTTTCGTGTACTCTTTTCTGGTATTCGTTTGGTTTTAAATAAATTAATTAATTAATTTCCCCCGCGAATTGTGCTGCAAAGAAGTGATAATAATAACGGTTTAAGAGATATTTATAAAAACAAAAACATACAAAACAGAGGTTCACAATAGTTTTTACTAATTCATCGAACACTTTTAACATTTTATGTGTTTGTGCATTTTCGTGCACTGTCAATTTTCATTTCCACGGGATAAAAAATCATTATGGATGATTTCAAATAAAACAATTTCTGTAATTAAAAAAAAAAGGCAGTCGGCTTAGGCGCTTGCCAGAAATACTGCACCTCGTTTTTGTTTTCAAACGCATGATTGCTCGCAGGAAGACCAGACGTGAAAAATAAGTATCTGAAGACGGTTACCGATGAGTAACCGAAATATATCGGAAGAAAAATGAAATATAAAACAATTGTTTTTATTTTTTCCAAACTTTGACCTCGAGCCAGCAATCATGCGTTTTAACAACAATGGTTGCAAAAACCCTATAAATTTTGCTTTTATTTATATCGTTAAAACTATTTAGCTCACCATTTCCCTGCAGCCGGATTCGCATTCGGGAGAATACTTATCATTTTTTAAGGTCATTTTTTCTTGCAGGGAACAGAAGAAAATATTAGATAGCGAAATATTTATGAAGCTTATACATATATTTATGCTATTGCTCAAAGGCAATTCTTTTAAATCCTGGATACTTGGCTGAATGTTAGGGATTACACTTAAACGATATATCAATTTAAAAATCGATTTCTTTTGCATTCTTCAAAATCGATAACTAGAGCGAGGTTATACCACCACTAGAACTTACTGTATATCATTTGTACAAAATAAACTAAATAATTCAAAAAACATCAAAATGGAAAAAGAACGTATTAACAAACGAAAAGAAAAAAAGGACAAATTAAACTATTCAATAAAGGTATGATTTTAGATACAGTATAATTTGCATAGCAGCCTCATGACTTAGCTGCATTTGTAAGATAACTGCATCATTCTGAATATGAAATAAATGTTCTTTAGAAGATTAAATTTGTGTTAGCTGAATTTTTAGGCTAACTGCATTGGAGCAGCAAAGTTGTACTGTATAATAAGTATCATTATTTGTATTAATAATATTGATAATTTCAGATTGTAGTCCGTCATTTGCCACCAACAATGACCGAACAGGAATTTTTAGAACAAGTTGGACCACTGCCTGAAAACGATTATTACTATTATTGTAATGCAGATTGGTCCCTTGGACAAGATGCAACTTGCCGGGCCTACATTGATATGTCCCTCAAGGATGTTGCTGAAGTTCTGCAGTTCCGAGATCGGTTCGATGGCTATGTTTTCGTTGACTCTAAAGGTGGGGAATACGTAGCCATTGTAGAGTACGCACCTTTTCAATGTTTTATGAAAAATAAAGCACGTAACAAAGATAATAAAGTGAACACCATAGAAAAGGAATCACATTTTCAAGAATTCGTACGAAAATTAAATGAGGAACGTGAAGAATCAAATCGATTAGGTGACTTAAAGTTTGATTATAATTTTGATCACCGGTCCGATGAGGTGAAATCAACACCACTTCTTCAATACTTGGCCAACAAAAAAGAAAAGCGTCGGGAAGAAGCTCGAAGACGAAACGAAGAAAAACGAAAGCAGCGTGAAGAGCAAAAGCTTGTACAAAAAGAGACTTCAGAGAGTACAAAAACGAAACAAACCAATATTGAAATAAAAAAGTCAAACAGTAATATAAAAACTGAATTAAAAGAAGGTCAAAAGTCTGAAGAAATTGTGAAAAATTCGCGTTCGAAACGTCGGACTGAGCGCGATCAGCGTAGACGAGAACAACATGAACAGCGAAAAATGACACGTGATCGAGAGTCTCGCGATAAGAAAAATGAAGGTTACGAAAGTAAAGAGGTTAATAAGGACTTAAAATTTAAAAAGGGACGCAACCAATCGGATAATGAAAAACTCACAATTCTTACAAAGGATAAAGAAATTGATATCGCGCCAATGCCAATTAACGATCCTATGAAATTAAATGATGTTTACAAAGAGACGGATATTTCAAGATGTAAGGAGGTCAGTGGGTCGGCCAATACTTCGTTGAAACCTAACAACCCATCAAGTCAAGAAAGTTGTGTTTTACCGAAAGCATGCAAAGTACAAAATTTACGCTCATCTGAGGAGAATCGTATAAGAAATAAGGTTTGATTGTTTGTATTTCGATACCCTTGCAAATGTAAAATTGATTTTTGTCTTATACCGTAAATTCTACATATTTGACAAAGGGCCGGACGTGCCGTTAACTCGCGTTGTATCTTTTTACGGTAAAGGTTAAATAGCTGCCTACAATTCCAATGCTGTTTAAATTTTTTTTACTGATAGAGCTATATTAATCATGAATTTAGGTGAAAGAATTATTTGGCGGTCGCTTCTAGTTTTTTTAAATTGAATTTTGAACTTTTCCGGAACTCACAAAAAATTTATTTGCCTCACACATCTGATAATCTGAAATAATATGAGCTAATAAACATCTTCGTTGACGTCAGTTTTCCGACCAACGATTTCTCGTTGCATGCTCCGAAATTCCCACCCAACAAGGAACTCGTAAAATAATATATTTTTGTGTATGAACATTTTGTTTAAAATAAATCGCTTGTGGGACACAGTGCGCATCGCTCTTACGTTTTACTGAGAATAAGCCAACAACAAAATACATGTACATTTTATTATTTTTAAAATTAATTAATTAAAAAAAACTAGAAGCGAACGCCAAATTATTTGTTCACCTTAAATCTTGATAAATATAGCCCTATCAGTAAAAAAAAATTGAACAAAATCGGAGATGTAGGCAGCTATTTAACCTTTACCCTTTTTACTGTCGGGACAAACCCTGCCATTTGAAATTTCATACGGGGGATATGTAATTCATACAATGCGATCTACTGTACCCATGCTAAGATAATAGCTCGCTTATCAGCCCAGTCGACAATTATATAAAACTAGCAGTGCTGCAAACGCATTAAAAAGCCTAAAGCTTCTACGCGTAGCCCTGAAAATGGGTGCGTAAGTTAGAAAGCATAAGGGCACAAAATGCCATGTTACTAGAAAAACATCAATATTTTTGTAAAAGAATTTCTAAGTTAGGTAAAGGTTAAATATCTGCCCTCATCCCCATTTTTTTAAGGGGTAAGGAATTATGTATAAGAATTGTCTCAGAAGCTTCTAGTTTTTTTAAAATTGAATTTTGAAAATAATTAAATTTACATGTATTTTGTTTTTGGCGAATTCTAAGTTAAACGTCACAGTAATGCGCACAGTGTCCCATAAGCCATATATTTCAAATGAAATATACGACATGTACAAAATTGTATTTTTTTATGAGCTGCATATTGCTTGACATTTTCGTCGCCTGCTACGTGTACTCGTTGATCGGCAGACTGGAGCCAATTTTTTTTAATTGAACTGCATTAAAAATTGTAAATCATTACTTGAGCGCAAATGGAAGTAATTTAACGGAGAGTAGAAGTTGAACGCCGCAGGCGAAAAATCACGTGCGCGATTTTATTTTTTCAAAAAATTTTCGCCTGCAGCGCACTATTTCTCAACGCTTGGAATTTTCCCGCTTGCTTAGCTCTCATTTCAAATAAATCCGTGTATGAGACACTGCACCGTCACAAAATGTTGCAGGCCGACTGGCGCCTTACTCAAAAACGCAACAACAAAATACATGTAAGTTTAATTATTTTTAAAATTTAATTTAAAAAACCAGAAGCTTCCGAGACATAATTCTTTCACATAAATACATCATAAATATAGACCTGGAAAAAATTGTACTACTATATATCGCAGGATTTTTGCGAAAGTATAGTATGGCGAAAGAGTCAAATTAACAGAACTATTTTTAAGCTACTCAGCCTATATATTTGAATATAACCCATAAAATAAAACTGCATGGAGAAAAGAGAATAAATAAATAAAAAATAAAATACTATTGTAGGGCTAATGGGATTGGGTCAATTACATACGATAAAATTATGCTTTTTTATTTATTTACTGCATGGAATTAGGTTTAGTTGTTTGTAGGAATGTAGAGCAAAGGTTTTCTTGCAAATCTGCGTTAAAATGCTAATTTCATCATAAATTTAGGCCTACCTGCAAAAAATCGGTTATGAGGACACATGTTTAACCTTTACCTTTACCCTAAATTAGGCTCATTGCTTGAGTGCACCTTTCGTAATATGTTTTACTTAACTTTTCCACCGCCACTACGCTTTACCTATATAAAATGGTTTTATTTTAAATGTGCGTAGTGATAATTGGGGATCGAAAATAATTATTATAGATTTAAAAACCTTGAAAATAATTTTGTATTTTAAAAAACTTAATTTAAAATTTTAATTTGTTTTTTAATTCTAATTGTTACGGTCCGTGATAAAAACGTATGACATACTGCAAGAGTATATTTATCTCGGTTCGCTAAAGGTAACCTTTATTATATTTATTTTTAAATAGGATCGACCTTCAAGAGCCATATATCAACCCAAAGTAAGGAAGTTTACGACACCCGAAGAAAATGCACAAAACGCCACTACAATTTTAACTGGTGCAACAGATACAAATGTTGGGTCGGAAAGTAATGCTCCATTAACAGACGAAAAAGCAAAACATAAACGGTTAGGTAGACGTAATAAACAGAAACCACAAGACAATGTAGTCAATATTCGTGTTTCCAAATCATCGGAAAGCAGCACCAGTGCTCATTCAACAATCACAAAATAATATATGAAGAAATAAGAGTTATGTAAAGCATAATTTCTGATTAAATAATAAAAATCTCTTGTAATATCAATGAGTCTCAGACTTATTTTTGTTTGGAACAGCCATATGGCCAACTACCGGACCTTCTACAGTCGGGCCCCAGGCCTAGGGGTAAAAGCCCGGAAGGCCCGGCGTGCTTGAAAGCAAAAAAAAAAATTTTAAAAATTCGAGTTTGGTTCGGGCCAAGCCCCCTTTAAAAAAGTTCGGGCCGAGCCTTAAAAAAAACAAGCCCGCGCCCATCTCTAGTCTGTCACGCCCCCTTCTTCCTGTTAAATACAATTATGGCTGGCACAAAGTTATACCTTTTTACCCTACGGATAGCTTTGGACCTTTTGTTGATTAATTATTGCCTACGACAAACCCGCTCTGCGCTCCGGTGTCTTGCTCTCTTATTAATTTTTATTTATCAAATGTCAATAAAATGCAGTCGAATGAATTGGAAAAATATATATATATCCAATGAACCATGTTTAAAATTCAATTTAAAATAATTAATCATAAAGTTGAAAGTAAAGTAATTTTAAGTTGATTAAATTTAAGTTTAATTTTATATAGTATAATTTGGTATAAAAATGAACATGACACCTAGTTTGCACAGCCAAATAAGTAAGAAAGAGTCGGATCGGACCGATATAGCTGCCATACAAACTATCGCCAATCTGCACCATTATATTTAACTAACCTTGGAACTATCGAAGGCAATAAAAACATACGAAGGTATAACACTTTCGACTTTCGGAAAGTAGCCTTCCTCGTACATTTTTCAATTCGATTCGGTCGAGCAGACCCTACAAAGTACTACTATATATCGCTGGATTTTTGCGAAAGTATAATATGGTGAAGGAGTCAAAAGAACAGAAATATTTTTAAGCTACTCAGCCTATATACAGTCGCGAGCAAAAGTGAGTGCATGCTCATAACTCTCGACTTTCATCATCGATAAAAACAAAACTAAAATAGGTAATCCAAAATTTTTGTTTAACTATTTTATTCTTAACAAATAGGAGAACATTTTTTTTTAAATTGCATTCAGTAAAAAGTTATAAAATAAAAAGCAAAATAACTCGCATTAACTCACTTTTGCACGTTTCATGATTACAACTATTTTCGCTCATGCACTTCTCTTATCAGCAGAACTCTGCTTCAAGTTCGTCTTTTTTGAATTCTTGTTATTCGAAGATCAATTTAAAACGTTGTATCTGCGATTACAACAATTTTGTAAGTTTCAGTTATATTTAAAAAGTTGGTCACCGGACTCACGTGGATCCAATATATCAGGAACCCTCTTCGATCCTGAAAAGGTCAAATGGGCTGTAGATTCCTTCGCTTCCTTCAAAGCCCCAGGGGGCGATCAAATCTTTCCAGCCCTTCTTCAAAACAGCCTGGATCACATTCTCGATCCGCTGGTCGGCTTTTTTAGAGCTAGTCTTACTTGGGGATACATACCCATCTTTTGTAGGAGAGTCAATGTGTTATTCATTCCCAAACAGGGGAATCGTCCCCCTGACCAGCCTAAATCATATCGGCCGATCAGTCTCACTTCCTTTCTGCTTAAGACAGCGGAAAGGCTCGTAGATCTGCACATACGGTGCTCTCTACAGAAAACCTATCCTCTGCATCCCACGTAGTTTGTGTATATAGCCGGAAGATCGAGGGAGGTCGCCCTCCTCAAATAAGTAGGTAAAATCGAAGGAGCCCTCGCATCCAAGAACATTGCTCTGTGCTTTTTTCTTGATATAGAGGGTGATTTTGATAATACCGGCTACGGTTCTATTTCTGCTGCGCTGGAGCGCAGAAATATTGCCCGTCCCCTAATCCGATGGATTGAGGCTATGCTCAAACACCGGATTATTTCTTCTACCTTGGACACCATGACTGCTTTCACTAGTGCGGTTAAAGGATGTCCCCAGGGAGGGGTCTTATCCCCCTTACTCTGGTCTCTAGTAGTTGATGAGCTACTAGGTATTCTAACAGAACAGGGCGTGGAAGCATTTGGCTACGCTGACAACCTGGCTCTAGTAGTGAACGGGAAATTTGCCAACACCGTGATGTTGATGCAATCCGCTCTGAACACGGTAAGCAGATGGTGCGAAGATGTAGGTCTCAGCATCAATCCTCAAAGGGCAATTATTGTTCCCTTCACTAAGCGCTATTCCGTTGACATAGGTCAATTGAATATTGGCGGCTCTCCTGTGGGACTTTCCAGCGAGGTTAAATATCTAGGGGTAACTCTTGATAAAAGACTAAACTGGAACTCCCACCCAAACAACACTTTATAAAAGGCAACTCATGCCATGTGGGCCTGTAGAAGATTCTTTGGTAGAATCTGGGGTCTCAAATCTTGTACCATGCGGTGGCTATTTGAGATGATGGTAAGACCCATCATCACCTACGCTGCAATTATGTGGTGGCCAAAGGTGACGCAGGTCACTGCCATCAACAAATGCAATAAATTGCATAGGCTGCTTTGCCTTTCTTTGACGGGTGCACTTCGCACCTGTCCCACAGCAGCAATGGAATCAATCCTTAACCTGACTCCGCTGCATATCCAAATAAAAGAAGTCGCTGCTATGAGCCTTCTTAGAATCAAGGTCCAATCTGGGCTTCTAGCTACCGAATCAGAGCATGCTAGACTGATCAAAGATATTCCTGGCTTAGAGATCTGCGCTAGATCAGATTCTATGACCAAGGAACTCCTCTTTAGTGCAAAATTCAGAACCCTGGCAACCCAATCAGTGACCCTCACAGCATACACTGTTATACCGACGGGTCAAAGACTGGTGCCAACTCCAAAGCCTCGATTGCCACGGGCAAGTGGCCACAGTTTTTCAAACCGAGATTCATGCCATCGAGTTCTGCTGCCATCATTACATCTTCTCGGACAGCCAACCTGCCATAGTAGCCCTCTCCGCAAAAAGAGTAAATTCAAGTATGGTGGCTGACTGCTGGAGTTGCCTCCAGAGGCTGTCCAATAGAAATAAAGTTACCCTCCGTTTGGTACCTGGACACTCTGGTTTCCAGGGCAACGAGCTAGCGGTGGCGGGGTCATCAGCCCCTCTGCATGGCCCCGAACCCTTCGATTAATAATAATATAATTTCGATTGCTATGACAGCTCAAGTTAAAAAGGTTTGCCGCCAAGCAACGGGAAACGATTCAAATTAATAGTTGAAAGACGAGAGGTTTCTGAATCCTTCAGCTCAACACCGTATCGTACGCTTCTCGTCCAGGCTCGTTGCTGGCCATTATGTTTTAATGAGTTTGAATGAAGCCATAAGAGGCTTAATCCCCATAGCTTAAGAAGTTTTTCGATCTGACATTTATGTCGATGATGTGTTAACTGGTGCTGCATGCATAGATCTGCACAAAATCAAGTCTTAAGTGTAGCAGATTCTTCAAACAGCAGTTTTTGAATAGAGCAATAGCTTTTCAAAGACATGCCCGAGGTGACTGCATGTGAGGGCACAATTAAGCCGATAACTATCTCGGGTTAGGACACAGAAATTATGTAGAGGACACCTAAAGAAAATGCCTTTAAATTTGAAAGTGACACATCAGCCATCAGTTTAACGAACATACTATTGGTGATATCGAAGTCTCCCCTAGCTTTTTGAGTCCAATCGTCATTCGAGGGAAGATCCTACTGCAGGAACTATGGTTTAATAATTTCAACTGCGATTATTCTATTCCAATGCATTTGGAGACAGCACGGGAGAAATTCAAGGGAAAACTATCTAGGTTGAGAGACTTCTATCTCTCGATATGTGTATACCGATCCGATCTAGCGTTTATATTCTTATCAAAACTGCTGAAGTTTATAAGATGTCGAAATGACTTCAAAGTCAAAAATAGCGCCGCTCAAGACTAAAACACTTCCAAGACTTAGTTATGTACCGTTCACCTTCCAGCAGATCACTGCCACAGAATTACGCTCCTATTAAAGCTACTAATCGAACGAAGCGTTTATTGGTCAGATTCTGTAGTCACCCTTCACTGGATTATATCACATCCTTCGACGTTAGCAACGTTCGTTTCAAAAAGAGTGGCTGACATTCAGGAATGATCAGATGAAGACGTGGTGACATGTCCCTACCAAACAGAACACAGCAAATACGGTTTCGAACGAATGTAACGTCTTAGAACTGGCCCGTAAATCTGCATTTCGAACCATCCAATGATAATCTGAAACTGGAGGCGAGGAAATCATCGGTCGGACTGCCATTTTAAAAAATGTATTTGTGCTGTGCGATCGTTTTAATGTGTGCTTCTATGTATTCTCTTAATTTTACGAGTGAGCGATTGGCTCTCTTTGTTTGCAAACCCAAAGCAGCGAAAAGCAGCATCAACTTAGTCGCACAACGAAAGCGAAACTATGAGCACAAGCGTAATTCTTTGCGCCGCCCGATCGTTTCAATGTGTGCGTAATGCCATGAACAAACTGCATGCAGCATTCTGTTCGCTGCCTCGGGGTTGCAAACAAAGAGTGCCGATCGCTCACTCGTAATACCCTTCGGTAATAATAAACCGATAGCACCATGCTTAGTGTTTACCGCTGTTTGATTACTCCGCATATTCAACCGAGCCGAGAAATCGCCCGTATAATGATGCAATGGTCACATATTAATTCCTAAGACTCCACCTAATTTAAAATTTCTCCACACAGCACGCCGATATAAAAAAAAAATTTACAAAAATGAATCGTTTATTGAAACCATGCTTTTAATAATATTTGACTGCGCAATCATAAACTTATATGTTAATCGAAAAAAATTTACCGAATAAATTGAATGATATTACCGTGCTTACATAGATTTAACAAAACGATAATCCCAAACAATCGAAAATCTTTTTGTAAATAGTCTTAACATCGATACATTTATGTTCCAGCTCTAGCTCTATCGTAAATCATCCACCTCTAAAACCTAAAAAGGCGGGATTTTGTGTTTCTAAACTTTAATATCTTATTTTGAAGCAGTAAACATGCAAAAGTCGATAACGTAAATATACTTTAATGTATAAGGTGTCGTTGAACTGTTAAGTTAATTATTTTTTTTTCATAAAGGTCATTTTTTAAGCCAAAATCTGGAGCTGATGAAAAAACATTGGAAGATCTTGCTAAGTAAGTTACTCAAATTGTAGTATTCTATATACACATGCCTTTATATGTACTTACTCGCATCCATATGTACAGAGTCGGTGTACATAAGTAATCATTGTATCTTAGCAATCCGAATATTGCAAATACAAAAACACACTTCATATGAAACTTGCATAGCACCGACTTTTGTTTTTATTTAATAACTTAAAGTGCTGAACTGAGATTTTTCAAAAGTAATTTCTTCCAACGTAATATATATAATAGAAAAAAACTGCTCAGTATATGTGGCCCTAGTCCTCCAAGATAAACGCGTTCAAAGCGTTAGGAATGTATGAAATTGCACTGGAGCATGTTAGTCAAAGGCGCGCCCATTGAAAAACGATGCTTCGGATCTACAAATTTAAAATGCTTAGAAATTGGTTTTTTTTTCGAAGATAATCATTAAATAACTTTATATAACTTATTTCGTATTTTATTTTTGCACTTAAGATATGAAGCAAAAAATATAAAACAAGATTTGAAGAAACTCGAATATGATAAAACTAACACAAAAATGGAAACCGAATTGTCAGCAGACTCAAGTAAATCCATTGAGAAAATGCCGGAACCCGATAAATCAAAAGTAATAAATTTGAATTCTGATATGGATGCGAATCATTGCTCTAATGTATATGATCCGTCGATGGAATCTTATCATCCATATGAACACGCCTTTTGGAAAACTGAAAAAACGTACGTATCATTAAATTTGCATTATAGTTTATTCTGATTAATCTTTGATTTAAAGGACACCATACTTGGCATTAGCGCGAACATTCCAAGTCATTGAGGAGACCAAGGGACGTCTAAAAATGATCGATATTTTAAGTAATTTTTTCTGCTCAGTTATGCTAGTAAGTCCAGATGACCTGGTACCAAGTGTGTATCTAAGCATTAATCAGCTAGCTCCCTCATATGAAGGACTGGAACTTGGAGTGGCAGAGACCACCCTTATGAAAGCCATTTGCAAAGCAACAGGCCGAAACTTGGCACACATAAAATCTCAAACTCAAGTAATTGGCGACCTGGGTATTGTAGCAGAGCAGTCACGTGTCTCCCAGCGTATAATGATTCGACCAAAACCACTGTCAATACGTGGAGTGTTTAACAAGCTCAGAGAAATTGCAAAAATCAGTGGACAATCTAAAATTACATTAGTATATGATGTTTTCGTTGCATGTAGGTTTTCTGAAGCTCGCTTTTTTATACGATCTCTTCTTGGTAAATTGCGCATTGGGATAGCAGAGCAGAGTCTTCTAACCGCGCTTGCAATCGCTCTAGTAAAACGAAATCATATTTCTGACTGCAAAAATAATAAAGTATGCGATGTTTACAAGGATGAAATTGCTGAAAGCATTATGATGCTCAAAACAACATTTTGGTGAGTCTGAAACTTATTCCCATTTGAAACCAACCTCTGTCCCTATTAAGTAATTTATGAGGGTTAACAAAAATGTTCATGGTTTGTTTTGATGTGTTACACCACGAACATCATATGTACTAGATATGTATTTATATTATAGAGTTGCAGTACATATATACAGTTTGTCGCGTACTAATAACTTCTCTCTCGGATTACATTCCTATACTTTTAGTCAATGTCCAAACTATGAAATCATCCTTCCAGCACTTTTAAAATATGACATCAAGGAGCTTCAAACACGTTGTCCAATGCATACAGGAATGCCACTAAGACCAATGCTTGCGCAGCCAACAAAAGGTGTACATGAAGTTTTAGAACGGTTTAATGGCATGCGGATAACTTGTGAATGGAAATATGATGGCGAACGGGCACAGATACATTTGAACGAAACGGGAGAGATATCAATTTTTTCTCGTAATTCCGAGAATAATACGGAAAAGTATCCAGATATTATTGCCCGATGTAAATCATTTGTTAAAGAGAAGGTGAAGTCATTTATAATTGACAGCGAAATAGTGGCATGGGACATTAATCAAAAACAAATTCTACCGTTTCAAGTTCTCAGCACTCGCAAGAGAAAAAACGTAGAAATCGATAACATAAAAGTCCAGGTTTGCGTCTACGTTTTTGATCTTCTGTATATAAACGGTAGATCCCTTGTAACTGAGCCATTATCAGTTCGCCGCAATATTTTGGTTCAAAATTTTCAAGAAGTCGAGGGTGAATGGAAATTTGCAACTGCTCTTGATACGAATGACATAGATGAAGTGCAGAACTTTTTAGAAGAATCAATAAAAGGTAATCATTTAACTATATGAAAAAATGTGCTTTTGTGTTAACTGATAGTTTTTTTTTAATATATGCAGGCAACTGCGAAGGACTAATGGTAAAAACCTTAGAAGAGGAGGCAACATATGAAATTGCAAAACGATCTAGGAATTGGCTTAAGCTAAAAAAGGATTATTTGTCAAATGTTGGCGATTCGTTAGATCTTGTCGTCATTGGAGCATATAAAGGTAAAGGTCGACGGACCGGTACTTTTGGTGGATTTTTAATAGCCTGCTATGATCCAGAAAATGAAGAGTATCAGAGCATATGTAAAATTGGAACGGGTATGTAATTTATTTTATTAATGTTGATAAAGGTATAAGTATAAGTATTCCCTTCGACCATTGAAAAAAGGTATTACCTTTTTATATAATATATCTAATGGGCTGAAGATCCGGGCAGACTCCACAAAGTATTGACAGAATGGGCCATGTCGGGAGGTGCCTCTGTCTGTTTTATAGTTAATTTGTTAATTTCTAATTTTTTGATTGTCGTGCCCACCGTCCACACAAATCATTAATTTATGATTATTAAGCAATATATAAAAGGAATAACATTCTGCTTTAACAGAAATATATATTATTACTATGACCACTTATTACCATAAATCGGATAATAAACATACAAGTTAGTCAATGTATCATTTTCTTTTTGTGCGTTGCTGCCAATTGTCAAAGTCAAAGTTGTGAAACATCGCTTAACCTATTAAACGCATGTCTAGTAGTCGAAGGGCATTTACTGTCGGACTTGGTCAAGTGTAACTGGTTACATCAATTTTTGCTTGAATAAATTTTTTTTTTGATGCGCAAAGGCACAAAGGTATCAGTATACCATGGGTGCCTAAGCGCTACAAAAAGATAAATTACAAAAGCTAAAATCTTCATGGGTATAGCAATAAGTAAACCTTTATTTCTTGTTTTTTTGTTAACAATTATGCCGAATTGATTAAATCTATAAAAATAATACTTTTATATATTTTAGGTTTTACTGATGAAGATTTGCGAGTACATTCAGACTTCTTCAATAACCATGTTATAAGCAGTGCTAAATCATATTACAGGTATGATTCCAGTTTAGAGCCTGACGTTTGGTTTGAACCGGTTCAAGTTTGGGAGGTAAAGTGTGCAGATCTGTCCCTAAGTCCAATACATAGAGCTGCCATAGGAATTGTCGATAATGAGCGTGGGATATCACTTCGCTTTCCTCGATTTATACGTATCCGTGATGACAAGAGTCCTGAAAACGCCACTGACTCAAACCAAGTGGCTATTATGTACAAGTCGCAGGATCAGGTTAAAAATAATCAGAAGGCCGATACTACTATGGAAATTACAAGCGATTTTTATTAATAAATTAAGAAACCAATCTGCATATAATCCTTAATCTTTAAAATATTATTTTTGTAATAACTAAATGGTTTTTCATTGATCTGTCAATACACTGCTGTAAAATTTGGAGATAGCTGCCCCATTCAATATGTTAATATAATATTAACATTAACACTAACATTGACAGACATTGAAACTAGTGAATTTTGAAGGATGCTGCAAACATACGTTACTGAGCACTGGTATTAGTATTGAATATCGCAGAATAAAAAAATGATAGGTGAATGAGACTCTTAATTTAATTTTAATAATATTAATTCGGAGTTGTTCGTAAAATTACCAAATTTAAACTCTGCCCACACAATTACAGAAACAGAAGCCGAAATAAACCAATATTATAATATACGATTTTTTTTTTTTTTTTTTTTTTTTTTTTTTTTTTTTTTTTTTTTTTTTTTTTTTTTTTTTTTTTTTTTTTTTTTTTTTTTTTTTTTTTTTTTTTTTTTTTTTTTTTTTTTTTATGTGGTGTTGGGGTGGGTTTTTTTTTTTTTTTTTTTTTTTTTTTTTTTTTTTTAATTTTTTTTTTTTTTTTTTTTTTTTATTTTTTTTTTTTTTTTTTATTAAAAAAAAAAAATTTTTTATTTTTTTTTTTTTTTTTTATTATATTTGGGGGGGTTTTTTTATGAGGGGGGGGGGAAAAAAAAAATCAACGCTTTATAAACCTCGTATAATATCGGTTACCCACGTAAGTTTTTAATGCAACTGTTTTTAGCTGATGGCAATTGTGTACACAAGCGCAAAAATTTAATGTTATGGCTAAACTTTTTTTTTTTTTTTTTTTTTTTTATTTTTTTTTTTTTAATATTTTTATAAATTATAAAAAGGGAGAAAAAAAAATTATTTTTTTTTTTTTTTTTTTTTTTTAAATGAAAAATCATCCACTTAGAAAAGTCGAACTAGAAAAAAATTACACCAGAAGGTTTCTACTCGCCTACTCTTGGCAAATCCGAGGTGATCCCAAATTTCAGAATTTTGATTTTTTCGGTCAAAAAATAATAATAACATAATTATTTGTTGAGAGAAAAAATTTTGATTACAAAATAACGATTATTTGTTGAACGTTATTTTTTTTGATCAAAAATATTACTCAAACTAAGATTACACATTTTATAAAGGTATTTTGAAAATTTTAATGCAGACTTATAAAGTGCTCCAGGTGGTACATTTCAATTATTTTTAGCTGCTTTCACCATTTGTTTTTCTTTGATAAAACTAAAGCCAAAATCAGCAAAGAGAGGCATGGTGACGACCGAAAGAATATGAATTTTGTTTCTGAATTCAAAAGCGTACAAAGTGTGGCCAATTTAAATCTTTTCTGGTCTAAATATGTCGGCAATGGCTTCCAGAAACGTAATGGATGTTAAAATAGCTGTTTAAGCCACACACCTACTACAGATAATATTATATTAAATCTGTTATTTTATATAGAGGACTTTTTAAAGTTCTAAACAGAGCTCAAAATTTTGTTGTCGAAAAAAATGACTTAATATTATAAAATGGAGTTTCCAAGTAAAAACCAATAGTCAAAGAGGTTGAAAATAATTGTAATGGATAAATCTTTGTCCACTATTTTCAAAAAACTTTATTGAAATAATCTAAAATAATTAAACTGAAAAACCTTTAAATATCCCCCAAAAGATATAGAATCCGGATCTGGGCATGCGATATATGCTTTTAAGTGTATTTTGACCTTCCAAATCCGAATCTGAAGTCAAAAGTGCCAGACGTGATGGAGACGCCGGATTCGGAATCAGCGACCCAAAATACATATAACTGCATATGCCGCATACCCAGATCATGACACTTTTTTTTGTGGGCCTGTGTTATCGGGCGGGCCGTCGAAAATATGAAATATGCAATCTGCGTATGGTGTAGAAAAATCATGCCGAATTCGGTGTAATAGCTAAGATCGACGCTTTCATCCAGACAGACGGATATTTTGCAGAAAGATAATTCTTAACGAATCTAAAACCTCATCGACTTCCCCAATTACCTTGTAGCGTACAGTTAATATCTTTAGGTAATCTTTGTATAATTGTTCCTGACATGAATAGATAGGCATGATGCGTAAAACGTTCTTCCTTATGTTATGTCTTGAAATTCTTGAGGATAGATTCCGTGACATTTCTGCCTTTTTCCTGAAATGTTTCCCTTATCATATTCTGTATTCCTGATCTGAGAGCGTCATTTTTACGGGAGTACTGTTTGTTTTCGTTGCTTAACTCGAGCTCACTATGCCTAAACCTGCCATGGAAACGAACTGACTTGGTGTGGATGGCTGTTAAATTGGAAAATTGGATTTCAAATAAAGATAGTTTTGTCTGATGCTAGTTTCTTCAACCTATTTTTTTTTAAATCAGTTGCTGGTTCATTCCTTCTACTTTGAAGGGTCTTTTGGGAATCGCATAAATGGAAGTTGTTATACTGCGTTTTCAGTCGGGCTTTCTGTGTTATGATTTTACTTTTTTTAATAGCCTTTCTTTAACTTATTATTTTTTACATTTTTAAATTGTCAACTATTTTTATTTCCTGCCGACTGAAAGAAGTCTGAAATTTCTGCATAAAATATATTTTTTTATATTTTAGGAACTTAAAATTATATGTTTTTCCCATTTATGCATTCTCAAGAGAAAAAAATCTTTCGAAAAAATGTTTGAAGCTTGCGGTTTGAAAATTCCGTGCAAACCAAGTCAGCTAACTAACCGATAGCTTGACTTATCGAAATCCAACCGTTATTATTTAACTTGTGTTATTGTTTAGTGGAGTGTAATTTATTTGGCGCGCGCGCTTGCGAGCATTTAAAATTTTGTATGTTTTTCGTTAAATTGTTTAGATTACGGTGATAGTAACGTCCTTTGCCCTTTTTCGGCCCTTTTCGAAAAAAATGCCATGTTGCAGTTGAGTATGAGTTTCGGCGCCTAACATTGCTGGAGGTTTGGGACAACAACGGACGTGATGACCCATAACGAAGTGGTTGCTTAAAAAAAAAAACAAAAATCAAAAACTGAGCGCAGTTTTATAGCCCACGTAAAGAAATATTTTCCAAAAGGCAACTCTGTATGATGTATGAAGAAGTTACGGATCCAACTCAATCTAAAGGCTCATGAATTAGCAAGTGATCTTGCAACCGATACAGATCTTTCAACGCAGCACTTGTTACTTGCTGCTTCTGTTTCCGCAAAAAAGGCTAAAACGATAATTTAATTAATGCATTAAATGATATCATGGAAGAACAGACAGCAAACACGACAGGAGTCCAAAAATTTTCGGTGATTATTTCCCTTACCCCTGAAGAAGCATTGGAGTTCATGTTGGAAAGTGAACTCACCAAACAGAAGTAGAACAATATGCACCATCTTAATAAAGCTCATGGCTGCAACATTTTCCCTCCATATTCAAGTAGTCTTTTAGTAGTCAAAGCGATTTGCAGACCAACTCAAACAGAACTCCCTTAAAATATTTCTCAGGTGTGGTTGGAGGTGTGGGTGTGGTCGGAGAAGTTGAAGGTGTGGTTTGATTGAGAAATAAAAAAGTCAAAATTCTATATTGATATTTCACATTTTTGTGTAAAATTTGAATGCTCTACCTATAAATTTGGACTTTATGCAGAAATTTCGGACTTTTTGCCCATAGTGCATTGTCGCTACTGCTTGTTATGTGGTGTATGTCCGGAGTGGTACCATGGTTGTGCCCCTTATGTTAGTTGTTCTGGATTGCGACCCACGGTAGAGAAATGCTGACTAAGGGCACGTGACAAACGTCATGCATACGCAACGCTCATTATGAATTTGACGGTTTTTTTAAGTATTGCCGTTTTTGTGCAAATCTCCCGGTAATGCAATCCGGAGAATGTTTATACCCTTCGATTTCATTTCGCGCATTAAACAAACCATCGTTTTTAGCTCTTTTCGCAGAAAAAGAAGCAGGATGTACCAAGTGTTGCTTTGAAAAATCTGTAGCGAATGCAAGATCACTTGCTTCAAACGCATTCGAGCTTGAGTATGACTTACACGTATTGTTGGTCTTCCCATTTCAGAGGGAGATGGATCCGTAAGCTCATCCAAGGTTATGATAATCACCTGCGAAAGCCACCTTGAATAACTAATGATAATCACCTGCGAAAGCCACCTTGAATAACTAACTTTTAACCTTGACATCCTACTAATTTTTGTTATTTTTTTCAGCATCCACTTCGTACTTGCAGAGTCATAACCTCCGTTGTTGTCCCAAACCTCCAGCAATGTTAAGCACCGAAAACTGGTAAAAAGGGACAAAAGATGTTATTATTGCCGTAAGCTAAATAATTTAATGAAAAACATCCCACTTTTAATGGCTCGCAAGCGCGCAATACAAATAAGTAACACTCCACAGAAAACAAAAACATTTCGGAATTGCAGCTGTATAAATACTCGAACAACAACTGACGATACATGATAAAACAAGAAAAACATGTACAGGGTTTTCCAATAAGAGGTGTTATTTTGAATAGCCCGCTATTCCGGTAGGTGTCACTGTTGAGGCTGCAATTTTTTTAAATTTGACAATTAGAAACTACGCCATTAATAAAAATGGTACGATTATTAATTATCAAAATTCACTATAAATATGGTGAAAATTTTCCACACAAGCAATGAAACCATCGCTCTTTTACGGGAAAAGTTTCCGGACCGTGTTATCTCTCGAAGAGGTGATCACAATTGGCCACCGAGATCTTGTGATTTAACACCTTGCGACATCTTCCTTTGGGGCCACGTGAAAGATAAGATCTATGCCAACAGCCCAGCGTCGATTCAAGACCTCAAAGATGGAATTCGTGACGCTATCGAAGACATAGGGCAGCCACTTTGCGATTTGTTTATGGAAAATTTCATGAAAAGGATATGGATCTGTAAGCGTGGTCGTAGTGGCCATTTGGCTGATGTTGTTGTTGTTCCATTATTAATGGCATACCTTCCTCTTCATAATGAAATAAACATCCGATCATTTATCTCAAAAAATGCTATTTTTTTTTTAATATCAAAATAACACCTCTTATTGGAAAACCCTTTACATGTAAACCAACAAACAACATTAAGTTACTCGGCAATATTAAACTGCACATTTTTTTTATACATGTTCTTTGACCTTCCTAATCCGAATCTGAAGTCAAAACTTGCATATCACGTCCAAATTTCAACATATAAACATATATCGTACTACCCGATCATGACCACCCATTATTTTATGGGGTTTCAAAAATTTTGTCTTTTGAGGTTAAATCGAAACATAGACGTCTAGTGTAAATTTTGACTTCGGATTCGGACTTAGAAGGTCAAAATACATATTAATGCATGTATCGCATGCCCAGATCAGGATTCTATATCTTATGGGGGATATTTAAAGGCTTTTTAGTTTTTTGAGGTTATGTCGAAATCCTGACGTGTTGGAGACTTTTTGAAGCGGAATTCGGAATCAGCGACCCTAAATACATACATATAACTGCATATACCTCATACCCAGATCATGACACTTTTTTTGTGGGTCTGTGTAATCAATACAGCAAGAGGCTGTATAAAACGAATGTTTGACATATCTGACAAAATATACCATAAAGAGATTAAGAAGGAAATAACAGAATTGCTTATTGACAACGACTTTCCAAAAACTTTAATCAAAAAGCTTATTAAAAAACATAAAGAAACTCCAGGAAAAAATAAAGATAGAGAACTGAAGTCATATAAATCATTAATCTATGTGCCAACATTATCAGAAAGACTAATGAGTAACTGTTACAATAATACAGAAATACAAATAGCATATAAGCCGTTTCACACATTAAAACATTTTTATAATAATACTTACACTTGACAAAAATAATGTGATTTATAAAATTCCCTGCAGTGGCAATAATACGGAAACATGCGACACATATAAAGACAGTCGTGAAAAACAAATGTATGTAATTTAGTATTGTTTAGTGTAGTTTTTTAGTTTTATAAATATTGTTATTAATTCCTTGTTTGTTAATATTGTGTTTTTAGACCTGAAGACGGTTACCGGAGAGTGAACGAAATATATCGGAGGAATAAAACAACATAAATGAAAAACAAATTGTTTTTATTTTTGTACCTTGACCTCGAACCAGCTACAATGAGTGTTAACAACAAAGGTCGCCAAAACTCTATAGTTTTTTTTTAAATATACTTTATGCACAAATTTTGGAGTTTTTGCCTATAATGCATTGTAGTAAGTTCAATAAAACTGAACTTATATACTTCCAGAACTGCAATCCAACAAACAAAAGACTCCGAATGTTTACTCCTATAATTATGACCGAATTATGGGGAAATTATCTAATAGTTGAATGACGTCAATTATAATTTTATTTAGTAGTAAATTAAAATGTGTATAATATACATTTAAATGTTTAATTTAAGTTGAATTTTTTTCATTTTCTTCGAAATCCAATGTGTTCAGCACATTAACATCTAGTTCTGGATCCGCGTATTCAAGTATATTAAAATCATCCCCAATTTCTGAAGTCAACGATTTTAGTAAATCATCGTCATCCCCTTCACCGAATCCACCTAATATATCTCCAAAACCAACATTTTCTAACTCAACTGCAGAAGATGACATTACTTCTTGGGATTCTGCAATTTTCATATCTAGATGATTCTTTCCATCCTGCTCAAGACTTTTAATTTCCATGTGTTGAGTGTTTCCTGACATACTTAACATTGGATTACATTGATTGAGAGCTTGATTTTGGAGCATGCTAAGTCTTAAAACATCATTGGGCATGAAAATTTCAGAGCTTGAAGGAATAATCATTGATTCTGAATTTGTTTTTTGCAATAGGTTTCGTAGTTTTTTATCACCAACTGGTTCAGGCGCGTAAGAAGAATTCTGTTCCATATCCCTTTTTAGTGATGGTGAAGCTGCAGCACCTAACGCAGTGTCTTGTGTTGCAGATTTCAATAAGACGCTTTCATGAGGAATACCTTGCGGATGACTCGTATTCGTAGAATGAACAGCTGATCCAATATAACGAGAATCGTAGGCAGCTCCATCTAACAAGAAAAAAATAATTATGCAACGATCAATGAAAAAAACCGTAATTTTCGAACCATAACTGTTAATAAAGTTTGGTTGATCATCCTTAGAGATGCATGTGTTAGTTTTCCAAATGGCATTTTCCTCTTGTTTTTCAGTTTTTGACGGTTGAATGATTTTACATTGTTCTCGCCTCTGTCGTAATGCAGACCGATTATCCTTAGCCTTTTGTAAAAACGGCGCTTTTTTTTCGTTGCATAATGACCGCCACCTTTTGAGAATCTGTTTACAACGATCATTCCAGTTGGGATACATTTCCTTGAGACTAGCATGTTCCGTATTAGCATACAATACGGCGGAAATAGTGGCCATTAATCCGAGATCTACAGCCAAACGTAAGTATAATAAATAAATATATTTTATATTCTTAAAAAATATTGTTACCTTCATCTTTGCGCATTTTTTCAGCTGTTTTTTGAGTTCCTACGTTGATACTTTCACCGTTAGTTTCATTGGACTTTATATCTTCAATAGGTCTTTTATGACTTTGAAATGGAAGCTGAGATGGCATGCTTTGCGATTTAAAATTATATTGAAGCTGCTGTTGAGATTTCACAATTATATTTGCAGGTACAAATATTTTGTTTTGCAAGTTTTGTTCTTGACTTGTTTTGGGAGATACGATGTATTTATCGACATAATCTGCTGGCTCACTGGAATTCATTAGAAATTTAATTAGTTTTATTCAAAACACATAATTTGTTGCCTTAGTAAAATAGCATGTTTTAATTATAAATGTAGCGAGCAAAAACTGCCACTTAGCCAGACACCACTTGATAGTAAGAACGCAACACTTTTTCAGCTTACGACTTCTATATACTATATGGTCTGAAAAGTTTCGGGAATGGAAATGAAAAAATGTTTTTTGACCAAATTAAAATTTCTTCTCCAGTATAGTTGGCTTAGAGGGTGATGTTCCAAATATAATTAGGTTATTATCAACACATTTTGCTGTTTATTTGTATCAAAAATACCCTTCGACCATTGAAAATTTTCTAAAACGGGTATACTAACTTTTTTGCAAATGTATGTAACCGGCGGAAGGAGGCGTGACAGACCTAAAGTATATTCAAAAAGTAAGGTGACTTTTCAAATTTCGAGGGCAATGTACTTTCGATTATCGATTTTTTTGGTTTTGTTATGTACTAAGTTTCAAGTGTATAGCATTTTTTGTTTGGTTGTGAGAGGCGTAAAGGTTATAAGTGTTTTGCATGCTCGGTGATTTTTTACTAAATTCTGACCTACAGAACCGTCGCATGAGCATCGCTCAAGAATTGTTGAATGACGTCAACGATGACCCACATTTAGTCAAAAAGGTCATAACTGGTGACGAATCATGGGTATATGGTTATGATATCGAAACTAAAGCTCAATCGTCCCAATAGATGAGCCCAGGTGAGGCAAGACCGAAAAAAATCACTGACAGGGCTAATTCAATTTGCTGATTCAGAATATATATTTTTTATGAGGTTGGAGAGTTCTCCGTAGGTGCGTTGCGAACCCCTGGTCAAAATTTATTTAACCTCAGCAAGGGTATAATGATCCCATATACCCATACCCAACTGAGACACTTTTTTTTATGTTTCTGTGTTATAAAAACGAAATCAAGAATTAGAAAATTATTCGTTGAGAGCTTTATGAATTATAATTTTTCGGGGAAAATCTTTGTTTTTTGAACAGTTGAAATAAAAACTATATGATTTTTAATAAATGCAGAAGTAGTTTAGTGTCAATTTTTATTAGCTACTAATATGATAAGATAGATCGTTCTTTTGTGATAGTGGTCCGATGATGTGTTAAGTTTAGTAACATCATCTTATTAAACAGCAATTATTGTATTTCACGATAGCTTTATTAAATGTGATAGCTGTACGAATAATACTGTTAGAAACCTAATTTTTTGCGTTTATTATAGTTAGTTCACTTTGTAACATTTTCTGAGTCGTCAATGCAATACTCTGCAAGTGAGTGTTCCATTAACATGAAAATTTCTGGTCGGACTTTAGAACACAAAACTGTATCCTTAATGCATTCTTTGTGTTGCAGCATAGTTTGGCATACGGTTATATAATTTATAGGTTTGACTTCCATTGTTAATGCCAATGGTGTGTTTTAAAAATAAAAAGTTAAATGACTTAACAAGACGTCTTGATAATTTTTAAAAAATTACTTTCTGTCGAAATACATACCAAATCGAATTTTCCTCAGAAGAAATGAAGTTTACCGTGCTACTGGATAGCTTTAAGTTCGCTATTTCGTGGGAGCTCTATAAAAAAATGTACAATAATTTTAGTTAAGAAAAATTTACAACTTCAAAAACAATATGTTTACCAATGCATTCAAATTAGGCGAGCTACTCAGAGCCGAATTGCTTGGGAAGGTTGACAGCGATGAATCTGTGTTAAAAAAGATTTAAAGTATTAAAAAATTAAGTAAAATAAGTAATTACTTACCAAGCATGACATTTTCTGGTACAATATCTTTGCTTTGTTGTGCTACAGTTGATCTGTTTTCTTGGTATATCTTTTCAGATAAAAGTTTCTTTTGAGGTTTTGGGGAACTTTTTGTGGGTGGAATTAACTCTTCATCGTTTTTCGTTTGAGTAAAAAGAGGTTTTACTGACGAATCTATTTGATCTGATGAGTCAGAGTCATATAAAGCAGAGTCCCCTGATTCCAGTAGAGGTTTACCAAAAAATGCTTCTTGTAAATAAGCTGGATATGCTTCAATAATTTTATTTTTTTGTTTTTTGCGTATTATTTTCTTTTTTTTATCTAAAACCAAAATGGAATTAATTTGATCGCCAGCATCGTCGTTATCTTTTTTCAAAGATCGATTACGAACTGAAAATCCACCAATACCCAACTTCTGCAGATTACGTTGCCGTTTTTTACGCAAAACGTGAACACCGTCGTCATTAGTAGAAATAGAAAATCCGTCCGGCAAATTATTTTCTCCGCCTTCCCATATCATTCCATCTTTGTATTTATCTGGTTGTATTTCTTCAGTAATCGATGTATCCATTTGATTATATTTATTAGAATTACCGATTGGTTGACGCATTTTTCTTTTACGTTTTATTTCTGTTGATAGAGACTTTATTAGTGTGAGACCACTCTCACTTAAACAAACACCATCTATCCAATGAATAGACTCTGTGCTCTCTAATAATTCATTTGGTAAAAGTACACTTGGTTCGAAGGCAATCGTATTTTTTTCTTGGCTAACGTCAGAACAATTTTTTGGCGCATTAATAGAGTTATTATTACAGGGCAATTCACTGGAACTCGATCGACATTTTGGACACTTGTATATATTCGAGTCATAATAATCTACTGTTTTCTGTGCATTTTTCGAATCGCAGAGAAAATGTGACCAAAACGAACAATGTTCACATTGAATAATAATGTCGCCGTCACAGTATGGTTTTCTGCATATATAACAACTATCGTGGGTAATACACAGTAGACATTCTGCCGAATTCAAATCACTAGAACCGCGATCTGTCGGATTTCCGCATTTTTGGCATATCGTGCAATACGCACATTTCCAATTTCCATGTGGTACCGTCTCTAGTGGAGGATTTACACAATATATATGATAAGAAATATCACATTCATCACAAAGAAGCAACCTAGCTTCATCGTTTTTTTTGCCGCAACCCTCACACACAGTACAATCTAAGCAGCGCCATCCCTTTTGTAGAATTGCTCTAGACGGCTTAACACCTGCGCAATATGAATGATAACATTGACCACATTGAGCACACGTTATCAAAATGGAGTCACTTTCAACTCCCACAGAGCCACACAATACGCAAAAGTCTTTCGTAAGTACAAATTTATCTAGAGCCGAACACAAAAACATTTTTTTGTCGCTGGAAAGGTCAGTATCCAAATTACGAACCATATAACGGTCATTTGAACTGTTTTGAAGAACTAATTGCCGGCCTTTTCCTCGGTTGTTACGTCTTTTCCCAATTTGTGACATAGCTCCCACGCGATGTAGCATTATCCTTCCTCCTTTACCACGAATATTAGTCAAACTAATTTTCTTTTTTGTATTCGTAAATTTTAAAGGATCTTCAGAGTTTATGTCACCATTGGGTTTCCCATCTAAGGAATCTGTTTCACCATCTCTTATTTGGTCAGCTGAGTGCAACTCAATGATGGACCGCTCATGGGGCTCAACAGTTTTTTGTTGAGCTGGTATGGAATTTGTCTTACAATTAGGGCAAACATAATCATAGTCTGGATTCAATTCCTTTTTTCTGTGGTACGCAGTCAAGTCAGCTTCTTCATCACAAGTGCTATGTACAAACCTATATATATGTAAAATTATTCGTAAACTTCAAGTTTTTTTGTACAATGAGGTACTTACTTATGACACCAATTACATTTGACCATTTCTTTATATGCTGCAGCTCTATAGGCCTTTTGACAAATTGGGCAAGAAAATCCTTTATTCCTTTGTTGATAACATGAATCACAGATTGTATAGTGGCTGTGCCAGCGAGATGAGCTTCCACCACCTGGAGTTCTGGATCCACAGTCAGTGCAAATACGACATCTCTTTATAAAAGTAATAAAATAAAAAGTGAAATGCACAGTAAATTTCAAATTCATTGTAACATTGTGTTCTTGCAATAGATGGCCTTTGGTTATTACAGGTAAAAATAATGTTATCACAACTAACTATTTAAGTCTTAAAATTTTAAAAGCACAAGAAAGTTGGTAAGATTTAAAATACAAAATAAATATTTAAAGTTTGGAATAAATGTTGTTAATTGTTATTATGTAAATTTAAAAATACATAAAATATTTTCAAATAAAAATTAGGAAAATATTGTTTTCACTTTTTTTTATTAAAATTTAGAGAAAAAAAAAGTTACATTGGCGGCGTAGCATACGTAGTCCTAGCCTTCGAAGTAAAATTTATGCCGAACCCTAAATTAGAACAGTCGTTCTCAATAAACAATTAATTACAAATGCAATCAAATTAACTTTACTTAATTGGCGCTCAACGGGTAAGAAACAGATAAAGAGCAAATTCCGTGTGCGCACCACACGTCAAATACAGCGAAAAGTGCGCGTCGTTTAAGTTCGAAAGTGGGCGTTTGCACATTTTTACATAATAATAATAAAAACTTACAACAAAACAAGAGCAACAGTCGAGCGGCACGCGACAGTGGGATACCCTTCGACCTTTTTGAAACGTAAAGAGTCAATAATTGTACAATTCTTCCACTTAATAGAAATATCGTAACGTAAACCTTTATATGCGTCTGTGTATGAATACGTGTATATGCGTGTATCATTGGTCAAGTACAAATGTATGTATGTGTGTGTGTGCGTTTGAATGCAATACATGCGTGTGCATAGAAAATAAGAGAAGAACAACAGGTGTCGCTACGCGCTCGCATTCTCTTTCTTTTTCTTTCCTACGTGAGCATTGCAATGACGTCACAGCTTGCTGGTCTGTATACAAAATCAAAGCGAACAAGGTTTTTGTTTAATAACTTCTGTGTTTATTGTCCGATCGGATTGAAATTTTTACGTTATGTTGGTATTATAATTAGCTAAGTATAGTCTTACTCAGAATGTTGTATATTTTATATGTCACTCGCAAATCAGCTAAAAAGATGAAATTATTGATGGGCGGGGGGCGTGGCACCCAACATTTGAAATAAACTTCACCTGTCCCGGATAAACAGAAACCTTCATGCCAAATTTGGTGTCTCTAGCTTTTATAATAGCTGAGATCTGTGTGTTCATCCGGACATCCGGACAGACAGACAGACATGTCTTAATCGACTTGGCTAGTGATCCTGAGCAAGAATATATATACTTTGTGGGGTCTCCCACGCCTCCTTCTGCCTGTTAAATACATTTGGACAAAGTTAGTATACCCTTTTTGACCATTTTCAATGGGTATAAAAAAACTAAGCAAAATTAAGACAACAGTAAAAACAAATACCATGAAACATCAAACTGCGCCAAAGACAATAAGTTTACGGTGTAAGTAGGAACAATGCTACGCATACACCTGCTACAACGGGAAAATGAACCAGGACGGAGTGAGTTGTTTAAACATTTATTTGTTTGAAATAAGCTTATTGAGTGATGGTGAAAGACACAAAAGTAAGAAAGAGAAAATAATATCAGTGTTCTATTCTTTAGTAAATAAAAATAACAAAAAAAATTATTAAAGTTACAAGATTTTAAGGTGTTTCTTTAATATTTATTATATAATATATTAACCATTTTTACTGAATTGTGCCGTGAACATAGACTTTTTATTTTTGTTTAAAACTTAAAATAATTATGTTTCTTATAGGATAGCTGCATTGATAAGACCATAATGACCCAAGACGCCGCTGCAGCTGCAGTCCTCAATGAAAAGAATAGGGCCGATGCTTGCAACATTCTTACA
Organism: Zaprionus indianus; assembly: GCA_018904595.1. NCBI lineage: Eukaryota > Metazoa > Arthropoda > Insecta > Diptera > Drosophilidae > Zaprionus > Zaprionus indianus. The sequence goes on along the minus strand of JAEIHA010000755.1, from coordinate 94,682 downwards.
AGTCATTTTTTCTGCACAGATCCGTAATCTATGCACTACTCCTGCCCTTGCACAAAAAGCAGAAATAGGTAACGATACGGTCGTTTACAAGGCGTAAAATATATCGAAGAAAAATCGCAAAAACCGGAAATCATAGACCATTTCAACATCACAGAGGATGATTCTTACCAGGGAAGAAAGCCTCATTTTATCTAAAGTGAAAGTCAAATCTTTAATCAGAAATACACCGGCAGCTTTAGGCAACAGTCGTAGTCGTTAACTCCGTCGCCTAAATCGACCGCTCCACATCATGATAAAGACAATCAACATCAATTTTCGCCCAAATAGACCGTCTGGCCAGAGCGGGCGGAGTCCTCATAGATTAAATTACACCAACCAGTAGAGATTAAGGTTTGGGACGAAAAATACGAAAATAGTGCTGATAGCAAAGTTGCAAAATAACAGGATGATTAATCAGACAATGAGTCAGAAACTGATAACTGAAATTTCTAAGGGGAAGTCCCTGCTACCATAACTTTCACTGAAAGATCTTTTTTGTCTGACGGTACAATCGGTCTTGATCTTCTAGAGAATATTAATTAAAAAAAAATGCAGATGTAGAAAATTTAAAATATATCAACAATAAGAAGCATCAGATCAAAATTTCACCAATAAAGCTGAAACCTGAGAGATTACTTTACGTTGCAACAGAAGGATATACTGCTCGTGTATTAATGCTGATTCAGAACATATACTTTATATATACTGTAAAGGGTCGAAAATTTCTCCCTTTACCCCCGACTTTACAGTTTTTAAAAATCATAGAAAGTCAAGCGATCAGAACAAAGTTGCTAAAGAACACCAAATAAATAAATTAAAGTGGTAAAATACTACAAATATTCTATTGTGCTGATATTATAACCCGCCTGAAATTCTGTAAGTGCACCAGTTCAAGAAAACGATGTACTTAGCATGGACGAGCGAGTATGTTGGTGTAACAGTTTTTGGCTTAGCGGGATTTTGGTTTAATAGTTTAATTTAAAATAATTATGACGACACAATTATTTTAAATTTTACAAAAAAAGAGGAACAGTATAACTATACTATAGCGTAGCGAAGTAAAGCACTCAATCAATACCAAGTACAGTTAATCAGTAATAAGTAAATACATTTGATCAACATATATTTTTGGAAAAATTAGCAATTAGCAAGCAAGAATGCCGACAAATATCTTTCGCCCATGCTAAATAAAATAAAAAAAAATATTCTTGTAGGCGTGGTACATAAAGATTAAGATAAACATGATCTGAGATAGGACACCTTCATGCCAAATTTTGCATTTACATTTTCCTAGGGGGCTCTGTACCTTGATCTCCCGCTTCTCGGCCAATCCAACCCTTGATTTATATCGACAAAGTTAACTTCTAATCTTGTCAAATTGTTATTTTTATATAAAATTATGTAATAGTTTAATTTAAAGTTAGTGTTAAGTTCTTCAGTTTTAAGTTATTTTAAAAGAAATATGAATTAATGAACAAAAATAAAACCAGTCGAACGCTACAGTCAGTTGTTGACTGTAGAAGGCCATGGATTACACAGGCCCACAAAAAAAACAAGAGGTAACAGTCGAGCGGCACGCGAACGTGGGATACTCTTCGACCTTTTATAAACATATAGAGTCCATAATTGTACTAGACAGACATGACATTATCGACTAGGCCTAGTGATCCTGAGCAAGAGTATATATACTTTAAGGGGCAAACCCTTGACTTCATATTAATGTACCAATGGTAAAATATTATATTAGTCAATAACTTACATTACACTTCCAACCATACTTAGGAATTGATGATATTACAGGACGTAAACACGTTGTGTGATATAACTTTTGACATTGTTCACATTTGATAAACTTGATATCGCTTGAGTCCTGTTGTCTGCATATCTGACATTTTGTGCAACGTGCACAAGTCCAACCAGAACGAGTGTCTATAGAGTTTACTTTATTGATAAAATGTGTTTATTATAAAACAAGTTAAATTTACCTGGTAAATTAGTCAACCCAATACAAGTGGAATGGAAGTGATCTCCACAAGAACAGCACATAATCAATTTTGACAGGTCGCCCAATGAAGAACATTGTAAACATTCAACATTGTTGTCGCTACCTGTTTACGAAAACTCCTTAGAATGTGCAGATTCTTTTTATCACAGTATATACTTACAAATTAATGGAACTTGACTTAAATGGTCTGTGCAGAATACAGTAAAGCTCTCCAGAATAAGTAAACAGCCCGCCGCAGCTGCGCAAGGCCAATGATGTATTTGGTGACAGTTCATTTTACAGTTAACTGATGCTCCATACTGGTCACAAAAACTACATTTTTGCTCCAGAAATGAAGATAATTTAGTTACAAATTGGACTATTTCTAAATTTGTAACATGCATTTTTCTTAATGACCACATTATGCACATTCGATGTACATAGATAAACTCATCCTCTATGAATAAGGAAGCGCTTAAAATGTCCGAATAGCCAATTTTGTCTAATTCATAAGCACTCTCACTATAGCTGACAGTGTTGTTTTTAAGGCTTGACTTTCGCAACACATCACTATCAATTTCTACATCACTGCTTTGATGAAGAGATTTATTTTTTTTTAAATCATTAGGTACTGTAAACTGCAACAGTTCTCCTTGACCAAGAGCACTTCTTTCACCTAAATTACATAAGCAACAAACTGTTCCTGGAAATTTTTCCGGAAAATACGGGAGTTCATCAATGCCAACATTAATGACTTTCTCTTCAAAATTTCCTGTGATTAGCGAACTCATATTTACTCCAGTTTATACACAAATAAAACTAAGTGATGGAGGTGAGAAACAACAATTAAAACACCTATCGATGATCCTTTGCAACTATCGATATTTTTCGCGCACTATAAATTATAGTAATGGTTTGTCTCTTCGCTAGTACTCAGATTGACAAAGTATGTCCGGTAGTGAAACGGTACCACCACGTAAGCGGCACAATAGTCGTTGTTTGAGGTTATTATATGTTTACTGCTTAGTGGTCTGTGTTTAGCGAGTGTGTAGATAGACATTTATCCAATAATACAGCTGGCTTGTCGACATCAATACTACCCACACAGAGAGAATTATATGAAGGCTGCCATATCAGCTATTTTCCTTCAAATTTTTAGTCTAGCCATTTGGAAAATTGTCATATTTTATTGCTTAAATAAAACGTTCTTTCATACAATTGTAATAAAGTTTTTTTAAAAACCGTCATGGAACCAAATTATTTATATTTAAATCATAATCCCAATACTCGATACGACTTTAAAACAAAAAAAGAAAAAGTCCAATAGTTATTTTTTTCAGAAATATTATTAAGATCATGGACATTTTCACCATATAAAGCACAATTAGAAAATTATTGATGAACCATGAGAAATTACATGAACTTACCAATTTTTTTAAATTTTGGATTTTTTTTTTAATTTAAGCCGTATTGCACTGTAATTTGACTTTTATCCTTTTGTCAAACCTTCATGCCAAATTCGGTGTCTCTAGCTTTTATAATAGCTGAGATCTGTGTGTTCATCTGGACATCCGGACAGACAGACAGACATGGCTTAATCGACTCGGCTGGTGATCCTGAGCAAGAAAATATATACTTTTAGGGGTCACGTGCGGATCTTTCTGCCTGTTACATGCATTTGCACAAAGTTATTATACCCTTTTTTGACAATTTTCAATGGTCGAACGGTATAATGATCAAACTGGATGCATAAAAAAAGGGCCAAATGCATCCATAATTATGACATCAGGGCCTTTATGTCAATTTTTTTTAATCGATAAATGCACATTTCCCAATTTGTCCGATTTATTTGTCTGTTGTCATTATTACAAATGCATGCATTAATCGATCATCTGTCATCTCTAACATTTAAAAGTGGCTTATATCTTTAAAGAACTTCAATAATAGTTACAAATTTTCTAGGATGGCGGATGAAAGTATAACTCGAATGAATTTGTCAGCTATCAAGAAAATTGATCCATACGCTAAAGAAATTGTCGATTCTTCATCGCATGTTGCGTTTTATACATTTAATTCGGACCAAAACGAATGGGAAAAAACTGACGTCGAAGGAGCTTTTTTTATATATCACCGTAATGCAGTGCCATTTCATAGCATATTTATTAATAACCGACTCAACACAACGTCATTCGTGGAGCCTATTACTGGTAGTCTAGAACTGCAATCACAGCCACCTTTTCTATTATACCGAAACGAACGATCTCGCATTCGTGGTTTTTGGTTTTACAATAGTGAAGAGTGTGATCGTATAAGCAGCCTGGTAAACAGTTTACTTCAGAATAAGGAGAGTGAAGGACAAAACCCCGCACAATTACAAGATAATTTAAAACCAGGAAAGCTAAGCATATTTAATATGCTTAGCCAAGCACAGAAAGAATACAATGCCCAGTTGAACTCCCAGCCTGAATCCACAAATAATACAAATAATCAGTGCGAAAACACAACTCCATGTAATGTATTAAAGTTTTTTGAATCTGCAAAGCACGCGACTGTAGAGGCGCTCTTGGCACGAGGTCAGCCCCTTTCAGTCGATCAATTGGAAAAGCAGCACCGGTCTATAACTCCTATAGTAGCTCAGAGCGGAGATGGAGAATTCATTGAGGCTTCAAAAGGCCCCATTTCTCCACTGTTAAGGGCACCTAACCCGGGAGTACCTCAGAATATTGAGACACCGATGTTGTTTCTTAACACATTTAAATTTGATAAGAAAAAAGATGATATCCCAGCGTCAGCTCTAATTGTAAACGACGATGCTGAACAATGTCTTAGAAGAATACTTGTCGTGGACAAACCTGCGGATGTAAAACCGGCGCTAATGCCACCAACAATGTTCGATGTACCTAATGTGACGCAAGAACACGATCAACAAAGCATGCAACCCCTTAACATGGCACAATTTGTGCAAGCCTTTACTTACCTTATACAAAACGACAAAGATTTTGTCACCAAACTTCATAATGCCTATATAAACGGGTGTTCTAATTCGTTGATTGACACAAATAAAACATATCAATAAACATTTATATATGCACAGAAAAAATATCTTTTTATACGTATGTATGCATGTGTGTGGTGATCTGTTCTTCGAAATCTCTTCGTCGAAAAAGGGTTTGTTTTGAATTTAGTTTGTCATAGACTAGTCTGTAGTAATATTTACTTTTGAGGGCATCTAAAGATACAAAATCGTAGCTTTTGGTCAAATTCACATAATTTTTGCAAATCCTGTGATTTCTTCATAGGGTAGAAGGGTATTATAACTTTATGTCAATCGAATATGTATGTATGCTGTAACATGCAGGAGGTGGTGTTTCAGTCCTCTCAATTTGGTTTTCATCGACTATTTTGCGAGCAGAATTAAAACATTTTTTAAAATTTTTTTTGAACTCCTAGCTTTTATAGTCTCCGATATCTAGATTTTGTTTGACATGACAGATCGACTCGGCTGTTAAAGCTGATGAAGACTATATAGTTTGTTTTTGCCACGCCTCCTACCTGTTACATCCATTTCGGTTGGCACAAAGTTATCATACCCTTACCCTTATTCTACTCATACGGTATAAATATTTGTATATCTCTTTAACTTTATTTTGAATTATAAAATTATTTTTAAGTTTGGAAAATTTATTTGGTATTTGTTTTTCCTACTTTATTTTTCCATTACTCGCTGCACAATAGCTTCTTTGAACGAAGAATACAGTTATAAATTAAGTAGTTCTTTTAGAGAGGACGACAATTACATCAATTAACCAATAAAATGACTGTCGGAGATCCCCTTCACACAAATATGGGGCTTTTGTCCAGGATTCCACTTTAAACCCACAGTTTTCCAGCAATTCTAAAAATACTATAGCTTCTTCTTCAAAAGATGACCCACGACCATTACTCTTGTTCGAATTTTGCATTAGAGGCCTCAATGGTAAATGTGAGGTATTTGTTTCAACATAATGCATGTATGGAAGCACCAACGCAACTACTGCACGGCCTTCAGGGGCAAGTGCAGTGTGTATCTCTTTTAACAGTGTAAATGGATCGAAGCACCGGTCAAGCACATTTAGACATAAGATTAATTCGCAATTTTTAAGATCACAAATTTCATTGACTACGTTAAAATTTAGCTTCTTCAGCCTCTTCCGCATTGTCCAGCTTGCCTCGGTTGCAAATACTTGTACCATAACATTTTCGCTCAATTCAGCTACAGTGTTTGCTACACGGATCGATACCTCTCCGTCGCCAGCACCGATGTCTAACAAAGTAATCTGCAAAAGAAATAAACAATATTTAATATTTAAGTATAAGATTTAACAGATATGCATTTACCTTTTCAGTTACAAATCTTTTAGGAAAACCACCTGCATCTAATAGTTTATAAAATTGTTCTTCCGATAGAATAAACATTGAACCACGTTTTAATAGCCCGTTTATATCGGTTTGAGTCATAAAAAATTGCAAAACTGACCTAGCTAATGCATGCCATAGGTGCAACCATATATTAGATGACAACATCTTTGCGCGTTCCAGCCACCTTATGGTGGTTACATCAGGCTGTTTGAGAGCAATAAACTTTGACTGGAATTTTTGCGGTAATTCGTAGTTCAAAGAGTACCACTGGAAAGGACAAAGTGATTGTGAACAAAAAAATGAATTGTCAATTAAATACATACTTATTATCAATTACATACTTGCCGTGTGTCTATATTTTCTAAAAAATTATCATTGTGGAATTTTGCATGAATGACCCGTGCTAAAGTCCCTCTGGGTCGATAAAGGTCCATCGTTCACTGTAAATACCTTTGTATACAGACATTTGCATTCCTTGCAAAAAATCAACAATCTCTTAAACTACCTACAGAAAATATAAACAAATACAGTACAGAAAAATCCTTAACTGGTGATATGAATATTAATACTAGTGGTGGGGCCCTAGTGATGTTTAACATCGAGTCACTATCGATATTATCGAGGTTTTTTTTAACATATTTTTTTTTTTATAAATTTTTCACTTATTAATTGTTCTTTTGTCAATTCAGTCGACTGCATTTAGTTGACTTTAAATTAATTAAATAAATAAATAAATATTAATATACTGTATCTTTACAGAAAAAAAATTGAAGTTCCGTTAGAAAATTGAAAATATTCAAAAAAGAGTATTCTAACTTTGTGAAAATGCATGTAACACAATCAAAGTATGTGCATATATTCGTTTTCAGAATCGTGTGAGCGATGTTTATTTTTTGAAATTTCTTTTTTCAACTCTTTAAACTCTAATGTTCTTGTATCAGCCGCATACTGTTTTGTGACGGCACAGTGTCCCACAGACCGATTGATTTGAAATATATTTTAAAACTACAAATAAAAACTATTGTAGAAAGAAGAAGAAGAAACACTAGAAGCGACCGCCAAAAAATTCTTTTACCTAATACTTGATTCATATATACTATATCATATATCACTATACGCAAAAAAAAAAAAATCATAAAAAGAAGGGCGAATAAAGTCCAAAGCATTTTCTTAAAACTTACCTATTTTTTTTTTTTATCTCTAAGAGAATTTCAATTTAAAATATTTGTAAAACTGAAAAGCTTTACAAATAATTTAGGTAAATTTAAAATGTCCCATTCACAGATTTGACAGCAAATTTTATCGCTGAAATGATAGCAAGCAGACCAAAGCATTAGCCTACGAAATTGCAGAATTCAAATTACAAATAAACTCTAATTCAAATACGGTACAAGAGTACCAACAAAGTCATGTGAACTACGCGATTTAATGTGGGGAATCATTCGACATTATAAAATCAATTACAGAATTCACAGGAAGTTATGTTATGACATAAAAAATTACAACGAAGGTAGTCGAAAGTACGTAGGTGCTTTAACAAAATAAAGAAATAAAGTAACAGGAAAAGCTTATGGTACTTTAACTTATCATGGAACAGTGCTCAGATTTTAAGCCATTTTAGTTGAATTGAATTGACGAATTGGCTAGACGAACAGGAACTTAGTATCCTAGACAGAGTAAAATGACAGCTCTATTGTAGAATACTATAACTTGGTAAACAAGAAGCATTCTCCTTTTATAACCAAAACCATCATGAAGCTAATGTCGGTTGCGGAAATGAATAACAAAAACAAAGAAAACGTATTGCGAAACTTTATCACTGGCTTGAACGTCAGCTTATCAGAAGTTCTTTTCTCATAAGGGAAACAAACCTACCAAATGCTTAAGCAACAGGTCAAGAGCTCGTTATCAACAGAACAGTAACCCTAACTCTAAAGGTCAGCAAAAATCTGATTGTCTGAATAATCCTGAACAGGGGAACGATAACAATTTACGTTTTAATCAGGCTCACCAAAACAATAATCAACAAACAAAGAGAAACGTTCTTGGTTCAGTCAATAATACAGCACAGCCCCCATCAATCCAGATGGACGTTAACAAGTCCATCCATATTTGAAACAGACCCCAACAAACCCGTCTAGTTTCTCACCCATTGAAGCGAGAGTACTTCCCATCTTCGACTCAACAACACAAAAGACAAAGCGTGTCAATAATCTTAACGTAGATCATTTTTTGTAGGAGGAGGGGGTAAACTACCCTACATTTTCAGAACAGACAGAGAAACGAAACTCGGTTAGGAATTTACATTGCAGACATAGATTTGAATATAAATATTTATTTGGACTCTCGAAAGGCAAATGATGGGGAAAACAAGTTTCCGATATTGGGTCATCGTCAAGAAGTTACGATGATAACCTCAATACAAACAAAGGAATGTGAAATGAAAAATGTATTGCCAGCAGATCCCGATGAGGCAATTTCGCTATTAATGGAGACCGCTATGTCTAAAAACCAATATTTGCTTATCAGAAACTTTGTGAACAGCAAAATGTCCTTTGATTTTTTTCCATGTTATAAACGTATATTAAATTCAAAGAAAAAGAGATACCCTGAAACATATCTGTAGACGAATCTCACGCTGAAGCTGAATTACAAAGTTTGTTAGATAATACAGCATCGTGTATTTTAGAGCTACAAGCCAATGTTGTGGAAACAGTCAATGACGATTCTATTGAAAATTTGGTGTTAATTGGAAAATGGGGATTTGATGAAAGTACAGGTTATAGTGAATACAAACAAAAAATTTCCAATAATGATTTAGATGAGAAAAGCTTGTTTGTGACTTCCTACGTACAACTTCAATTAACTTTAAAATCTGGCTATAAAATAAATTGGAAAAATCCCCGGCCCTCCTCAACGCGTTACTGCAGGCCAATTCGTTTCCAGTTATAAAAAGAGACAAGTCAACTTTCTATCGGAGAAATATTTTAAAAAGAAAATAAACCTTCTGAAGCGGTCAGTAATTTTTGTTCATAATAGAAAGATAAACGTTGAACATAGTTTACAGCTGACTATGGTGGATGGAAAGGTATGCAATGCCTTAACTGAGTCATCCTCTGCCAAATGTTACATATGTGGTGCAAATCCAAAAGAAAAGAACGATTTGGACAAATGTTTAAACAAAGTTGTAAACAAAGAACATTTCGAGTTTGGTCTTTCTCCCCTTCATGCAAAAATACGGTTCTTTGAATACTTTTACATTTTTCTTACAACTCCACCGTCAAGATGTGGCAGGTTAGAGATCCGAAAAAAAATTGAAAATATTGGAAAGAAAGAAAAAAATGCAAAAGGAATTTCGCGAAAAAATAGGATTAATAGTTGACAAGCCCAGAGATGGGGGTAGAGGATCATCAAACGACGGAAATGTCGCCAGAAAATTCTTTTCTAATCCAAAATAGGAATAGATGAAAACTTGATCCATCGTTGTGCCACCATACTTTCAGCTATTGCATCAGGATACAAAATTAATGTCAATAAATTTAATGAATACGCTTTAGAAACTGCCAAGAAACTGATAAAAAAAATATTCATGGTGCTATTTGCCGGCTACAGTTAATAAGGATTTAATTTATGGATCTGCAATTATAGATCATGCAATTATATCAATTGGAGAGCTTTACGAGGAAGCTGCGGAATTCAACAACAAAGAAATTAAAAAATGTAGACTTTATCACAGCCGGAAAATGTCACGGATTATTACAAACACCGACATTTTGAATGCACTCCTTACGATCCCATCCGTTTATAACCGGACAGAGGGAGAAAACGATAAGTCAACTTTGCTTGAATCTGTTCATAGTTTGCTAGAGGAGACATTGAAAAATTAATAAGAAAGTATTAAATTAATTTATAATATGCATTTATATATTTTTCATTAGATTTTTCCATACAAGAAAAATAGAAAAAGAATAAGACTCCGTAAAGTATATATATTTGTCTGCCTGCCCATTTGTCAAAAATATATACGAATTAACCTGGTTTTATTTGCTTAAAAAATTATTGCCTTCTTATCGGTGCTTGAAAAAGGGTTTTTCTGTTATTTTGGTGGGGAAGGGGGCTCCAGTACGCACACATTGAAACGACCGCACAGCGCAAAGAAGTACGCGCATGCTTATCGTTTCGCTGCCGTTGTGCGACTGAAGCAGTTTTAATCCTATGCGCTGTTTGTACTGAGAGCCGAACATCGAAGTTCCCATCCGAACATCGAAGTTCCCAGCCGAGCGTGCAGCCGAAGTCTGTGGGGCTCTATGATTCAAAAACTGACAAAAACAGATTTACCCCCTGTTTGAGTTCTCTATGTGTTCAGTGCTTAGTGATCTTAGTGATATGACCTAGTTCACAGAAACGATAATTATCCGATAATCGATAATCATCAAAGGAACGAGAACAATCGAAAGAACGACAACAAGAATCAGTGGAATCAAAACAAATTAGACGCAGAAAACCCGAAATAGAAAGAATGTTACGGACTCTTTTTGTCGATAAGGCCGTGCCGACTAGCTCAGAAGCACTAGGGGAGGGGTTCTTCCAACCCTGCAGTCCGCACAAAATACCGATAGTCATCGGTATTTACACAAAGGACGCATCACTGACAAAAGGTAAACAAACCAAAAACGAATATAAAACACACACTTTAACACACTTTAACTTTCGGAGCATCACCCAAGTCGGCGAATCCCTTCCAGGCCAACTAAGGCCGCCCCATCTCCCCTAGAAAAGGTAAGTTAGTGATTCATATTAATATCCATACATTTATTTACCATATCCTAATCCTCATGTTCCTATCATCTTCCTAAACACAAAAACCTAACACGAAACTTACACTAATGACAATAATTGTAAATTAAAGCTAATGGGACATATCTTGTGGTTTTTAAAACTAATGGGACATTTCCTATATTTTCAGGTCACGTTGATTATGGCCTGACTGATATTAGGCCTGGATGGAGGTAAGGCCTGACTGGTATATTAGCTACGGATGGAAAATACTGGGCCTGCAGGCCAGATGTGGCCTACAGGCTGCGGAGATGGTGTCTCGAAGGTGTCTCGGAGATACGTGCCGCGTCTGGTGTCTCTGCAGACTTGCGGATTTTCGATGCTGCTCCTCGCAAGGAACAGACTCACCAGACAGGTTTGTCTTCAGATGAGTCCGTGGAAATCTGGGTTTGTTTTTGCAGTGTTTTACTGCTCTGACCGTTCGTTTGACTCTAACTGCCGTTCGAAAAGAGTTGCAGGTGGTCGCTCTCTCTCAAACGGGAACCACGGGTCGGCGACCGATCTGGCTGTTAACAGATGGTGCCGATCCGCGGCCCTGCTTGAGTTCGCACTGCTTGTTCCCTTAGCAGATGTTATTCGTACCAGGGCAGCTGTGTTCATCGATATATGTTTTTCGATAGACTCTGATTGAACACAGCCGACTCGCAGAATGCAATAAGAATACTGTTTCAATTGAGGCTCATCAGAACATCAAAGGAAGGAATTCATATCAGCCACAAATTGCTTCCGATGCAACGAGGAAGGGCAATTTCACGCAGCTGCCAGTTATTTTAAATAGTTATCGACTTAAAACAATTCTCTTAAATGGCTTACAGGTGAAGTGTTTAGTAGATGCCGGCTCCGCTTTGACCATTGGTTTGGGCAACGCCAGCAAAAAGCCAATTTGATATTTCAACGCTGAAGTAAAAGTCGACACGCTGCGTAAAAAGCACAAATTCTTGATTGTCTCAAACTTGAAGATGGAGTGCAATGTGATTCTCGGTTACGATTTTATAAAGAAGTTTAAATTCATAGCTGATTTGAACGGCCGTAGCTCTACAGATGAGTATGCAATGGAAGTTCAAAACGTTTTTGAAGACTATAACAACATTCCAGCGCCAACAAATTACCAGAAGGACGTCAAGGATATGATTGAAGCTGTATTTCAGGTGTAAGAGGCGGATCACGCACAATGTCCAATTATGCTGAACATTGTTCCGGATGGTAACATAGTGTCGTATCGACAAGCACACAGTTATCTGTCACCGAACGAAGCAGAGGCTGTAAAGAATCAGATCAATCAATGGCTGCAGATGGAATAAAAAATACACAATTCGGGGCGCGTGGCGTTCACTCCACAATATATTTTTCATCTAGCAGATTCTCTTCCCCGTGAACGGACGTGTTTTTTTCTGCGCTTCGATTTTTTGCGTTTTTATTAAAAACAAGCGGTGTTTTATAGATCTTTTATTTTAATACCGATCTTCTTTTGATAGCTCATTCACGAGAAGTGTGCATGCCTGATAAATAAGTCGAACTAATTTTTGTTTGCTCATTTTATATTTGTTGTTCATTGGTTTCTGCTTCTCTGGTGCTTTGTTTTGATCTTTACTCTTTTCGGTAAGCAACGTTGTTGTTAGTGGCTCACCGCTATTACTCTCTTTCTTATCTATCCTAATTCTTTGAGCTTGCCTAAGCATCTCTCACGCTTTGCCGCTCTCTCTGCTGCACTGTTGTTGCTGAATCGTTTTTACTCTCTCTGCTCTTTGCCTTTTACGAGCGCTAATTTCTTTTCTTGCGCACATAGCTCTTTTTCTTATTTTTTTTCTTTGCGGTTGTACTAACTTTGTGCAAATGTATGTAACAGGCAGAAGGAGGCGTGGGAGACCCCACAATTTATATATTCTTGCTCAGGATCACTAGCCAAGTCGATTAAGCCATGTCTGACAGACTGTCCGGATGTCTGGATGTCCGGATGAACACACAGATCTCAGCTCAGAGTAAGACTATACTTAGCTAATTATAAAACCAACATAACGTCAAATTTTAATCCGATCGGACAACAAACACAGAAGTTATTAAACAAAAACCTTGTTCGCTTTGATTTTGTATACAGACCAACAAGCTGTGACGTCATTGCAATGCTCATGTAGAAAATAAAAGGAAAGAGAATGCGAGCGCGAAGCGCCATCTGTTGCTCTTCTCTTCTTTTCTATGCACACGCATTTTTTGCATTCAAACGCACCCACACACATACATACATTTGTTCTTGAGCAATAAAATGATACACGCATATACACGTATTCATACACAGACGCATACAAAGGCTTACCTTACGATATTTCTATTAAGTAGAAGTATTGTACAATTATTGACTCTTTACGTTTCAAAAAGGTCGAAGGGTATCCCACTGTCGCGTGCCGCTCGACTGTTGCTCTTGTTATTTGTAACAGTAGGTGTCCCCTATAATGGACGTATTGATTTGCTTCAAAAAATCCTGCCTTGAGGTGACGGCCACCCAGCCAAGCATTTCGTGTTGGCTTTGTGATAACGTAGTACACGCGAAGTGTGCCGCATTTTCTGGCCCGACGGCTGATGCCGTAGCCAAGCGCACTGGGTTGCGTTATTGCTGCGACTTGTGTAGGGAGGTGGAGAGCGAAATTTGTTCGTTGATGCGGCAAACAAAGAATGGATTTAGGGAACTACTTGGAAGTTTTCGCACACTATCCGACCAGTTCTCAGCGCTCGATTCTACGTTCAATAACCTTAAGTTCTTGAACGGATCCCCAAAAGTGAAAAAAATCCATCCGCATAGAGGAGCCAGCTCCCTATAATTGACCAGCCAGGTACGCTTATGACACAGCCGTTAATGTCGTTCACCAATCCCCCGATGATAACGAGATCTGCGGCTAAAAAAAAAAAAAATTTAAGTTTTCTTATGAGAGAGACATATCATCTTTCAAAATAAGTGCCCCAAACGAACTCTTAGGCACTATCGTATATGTTTGGCTCAATTTTGGCCGGAACATGTTAAAGAGTTCGATACAAGAAAAATCGCCCACCGATTAAACTTCCTTTGCCTCCTCTAGCAACAGCCCAACCAAAATCAAGCAAAAAAAACTAACAAGCTCCTTAACTCTTTCATACCAAAATGTTAGAGGTCTTTGTACTAAACTTTCAACTTTATACTTAAATAGTTTTTAATTATACCCTTCGACCATTGAAAATGGTCAAAAAAGGGTATACTAACTTTTTGAAAATGTATGTAACAGGCAGAAGGAGGCGTGGGAGACCCCACAAAGTATATATATTCTTGCTCAGGATCACTAGCCAAGTCGATTAAGCCATGTCTGTCTGTCTGTCCGGATGTCTGGATGTCTGGATGTCCGGATGAACACACAGATCTCAGCTATTATAAAAGCTAGAGACACCAAATTTGGCATGAAGGTTTCTGTTTATCCGGGACAGGTGAAGTTTATTTCAAATGTTGGGTGCCACGCCCCCCGCCCACGCAAATCAATAATTTAATCTTTTTAGCTGATTTGCGAGTGACATATAAAAGATACAACATTCTGAGTAAGACTATACTAAGCTAATTATTTTACCAACATAAAGTCAAAATTTCAATCCGATCGGACAACAAACACAGATGCTATTAAACAAAAACCTTGTTCGCTTTGATTTTATATACAGACCAGCATGCTGTGACGTCATTGCAATGCTCATGTAGGAAAGAAAAGGAAAGAGAATGCGAGTGCGTAGCGCCATCTGTTGTTCTTCTCATGCACACGCATTTTTTGCATTCAAACGCACACACACATACATACATTTGTGCTTGACCAATAAAATGATACACGCATGTACATGTATTCATACGCAGACGCATACAAAGGCTTACGTTACGATATATCTATTAAGTAGAAGTATTGTACAATTATTGACTCTTTACGTTTCAAAAAGGTCGAAGGGTATCCCACTGTCGCGTGCCGCTCGACTGTTGCTCTTGTTTTCTTCTCAAATTGTTGTGTTTACTGAGGCTTGGTTAAGGCCGGAGATCCTGAACTCCGAAGTCTTTCCAAATAAGTACACAACCTACAGGTGTGATCGACCTGACCGACGTGGTGGTGAAATTCTAATTGCAGTTGATTCCACCATAAACTCGTAACTTTTTGAATCGGACGTTCAATTTGGTATTGAATTATTCTGTGTAAAATTACACTTTCCGGGTTTTTCTCATTATATAACCTGTTCTAATATTCCGCCGTCGTCGAAATTATCAGTCTATTTGTAATCGTGTACGCTGCTTTAGAAAAGCAGATTTTAACTTATTAAATCAGATGATTTCGAGTGGTCGGAAATGTATTCGTCTACTGATATTTTAGTAGCGACCAATATTTTTTATAACACAATTAACTACTTTTTAGATATTTGTGATCCTCGTTTTTATCCAGCTTCCTCGAGTAAGCCGCCATGGTTTACAAGGCAGTTGTCACGGTTAAAAAATTTAAAGTCAAGCCTTTTTAAAAAATATAAAAATAATAGCTCATCTTCAGCCTTTTCCTTTACTTAAGCGTGCGGTCAGATTTTACTGTCTTGAACGCTAAATGTTATAAGTACTATTTAACCCGTTGTAAGGCTCAGTTTATTCAGAACCCCAAGCAGTTTTATAGTTTGATTAACACCAAGCGTAAGTCTACCGCATTTCCAACTAAACTAACATTTGAAAATGCTAGTGCGGATACCGATCAAGCCATGGCCGATATGTTTGCAAAGTTTTTTAAACGACTTATTCTCCCGCTACACAGAGAGCTCACTTTACATACAACATTCCAAGTTCAAATGGTATCTTCTCTCCCTTTTTGAATGACAGCTCACTGGTCAAGGATCTCTCTCTTGTTAAGCCAGTCTTCTCACCAGGCCCTGACGGTATTCCCGCCCGGATACTTCGATTTTGTGCTATCTCCTTAAGTAAGCCATTGCTCAAACTATTTTCGCTGTCCTTAGAAACTTCAGTCTTTCCTTCCATTTGGAAGGAATCTTTTATTATTCCCTTGCTTAAAAAGGGCAGCAAGTCTGATGCAAGCAGGAGGTATCTCTAAATTGTCGGCTATACCTAAACTTTTCGAGAATGTTATAACTCCTCACTTGCAACATTTCTGTAGATCTGTTATCTCACCTTTTCAACACGGATTCATGAAAAGTCGTTCAACTACGACAAACTTGCTTGAGGTGACATCCTTCGTGGTAAAAGGATTTTGGAAAAATCTTCAAACTAATGTTATTTATACTGATTTCAGTAATGCTTTTGACTCAGTGAATCATTCCCTTCTGGCACATGAGCTTGACCTTCTAGGTTTTTCACCTAACCTACTTAGTTGGATTGTAAGCGTCTGCAGACTTACGCATGCAGAAGAGCAGGCAAGTTTTGAAAACAGCAGGCAGGTATGGTTTGAGGGTGTAATGGAAAAAGTGCAGCTTTTTCAGCACAGTATAAACTTCTTGCGTCATACAGTGGCAAACGGTCGTGTTTGGTCTGTAGTAGACAAAACATCATCACACGATTTGCTTATTCAATGAATATAAAAGGTTTCCTGGATTTGACTGGATTTTTTCGTAAATTTGTTTCGCGTTATGTAGAGATAGCGCACCCGTTAACGAATTTGTTGAGAAGGAACGCTGTATGCGCTGGTGCTGCTGCAGTGCTTTGAGGGACATATGCACCTCGTGCATTTCTGGAGCAAAAAGAACAAAAAACACAGTTATATCTTGTACATCAAGGCTGCATACCTTGCTCTTAAGAAGTTCCGCCATTTTTTGTTAGGGAGTCGATTAAACAGATTGCGCAGTTAAGCAGCCTACAAATAAAGACTAAATACCCCGCGATGTTGAGGATTGGGTACTCTTCATAAAAAGCTTCGCCACTGGTATGGAACATCGTGCAGAAGCAAAGATGAAGCACGTCGATCATCTTACTCGTATCTCACAGGATGTTTTTATGATCACAACGGAAGCAAGAAGACGATAACGTGAAAGTAGTATTGAAGTTGCTTCAGAATGGACCTTATGAGAATTTTAAAATGAAAACTGGATTATTCTTTAAAAAAGTTGATGGTTGCGAACTTGGACCTTATAAGCATTTTAAGATAAAAGGTGAATTACTCTTTAAAGAAGTTGATGGTTGCGAACTTTTAGATGATGGAGCGTGATGTCATTTAAAACGCTCATGACTCCGGTCTTTTCGCTGCACGAAAAACAATGCATAACATAAAGGTAAAGTTTCAAATTTCTAATTGTGTTGTTTATGTAATAGACAGTACAAAATCTGGCAAACAAGAAGGATGTTTACACTGCATAGAAAAAGGTGATGTTGCTCTGCAAACACTGCATGACTTCTAAGATGTACAAATACATTTTTGTAGCTAAACGAATGGGCAAGCGTGTTTCGGATTCCCTGCCCGTATAGTAAGCGATAGAGAATCGGCGTTTACATCAAACACTTACAAAGAGTTTTTGGAGGTCAACAAGGTGCAGCATATATGCACAGCAGCCGGAGTTGTAAGAGGCAACGATCAAGCTAGAGAGGGTCAATCGCTGCATTATCGACATTCTCGCAAAGCTGTCTTCAAAAAAACCTGCTAAGTGGTATAAGTATGTGCCACATGTACAGATGGCAATTAACTCGCACGTACATTCGATAAGGCTGTCAACGCCGTTCGAGATTTTGTTTGGTACGAAGATGTGCAACAAAGTGGGTGATCTTTTGCTATACATGCTGCAGCAGAAGTTGGTCGAGAAGTTTACCGAGGACGGACATCTACGCATAGAAGCAAAACATAACATTAAAGAGGCACAAAAGAATTACAAGATGCGCTACGAAAAGAAGCGTCTTACTGAGAAGATTTACAAGTTGGGTGACTTAGTCGCTTTAAAGCGAACTCAATTTGTTGCAGGCCGGAAGCTGGTTAACGAATATCTGGACCATAAAAGTTAAGAAACGGTCGCTATGATAAGAAGAAGGCATCAATAAACGCCGAGGGACCAAATATTAATGCAACTAGCTGCGATAATATGAAGTTGTTGAAATATTTAGCTGTGAACGAAGATATTTTGTCATCCGGGACGGATGAGGAAGATCTCCTGATATCCTGGCCGAATGTAAGATGTAAATTAATTATCCTGCCGGCGTATGTTGCGCGCGTCTCTTCGAGTCAAGTGTCGGGCGGAGCCGCGACAAGGGAAGACAAGGAGTTAGAGTTTTAATTACACAGCCCCACAAAAAAAAAAAAGTGTCATGATCTGGGTATGCGGCATATGCAGTTATATGGATTTTGGGTCGCTAATTCTGAATCCGGCGTCAGAATTTCGCCATCACGTCTGGAATTTCAACCTATTCACGCAAAAATGCTGTTTACCGGCTATACAACAACATCCACTCAACTGCTTGTTCTTCAGATTCTCTCGGTACCATATTTCAGTTAGCAGTTCGGAGACGGTTGACTTTAGTTAACTTGTATACACTGATGCAGGTTGCCAACCCCAGCTCCAGAGCAATGTTGACATCCCTGCAAAACGAAGAGTGTTGCCAGAAAAGAGTAGCGAAAGAGAGTCGTAGTAGGTCGTCTCAATAAAAAGATACACCAAATTCGGCATGAAGATTTCTGTTTACCTGGCGCAGATGAAGTTTATATCAAATCTTGGGTGCCACGCCCACCGCCCCGCAAATCAATAATTTAATCTTTTAAGTTAATTTGTGAGTGACATATAATATCTTTTATATGTCTTTCATTCTTAGTTAGAGCAATAGCTAATTATAATACCTATTTATTATCAAAATTTCAAGATAATAAGACAACAAACACAGACGTTATTAAAAAAAACCTTGTTCGCTTTGATTTTGTATAAAGACCAGCAAGCTGTGACGTCAATGCTCTTGTAAGAAAGTAAAGGAAAGAGAATAAAGACGCATATAAAGGCTTACGTTACGATATTTTTATTAAATAGCAGTATCGTACAATTATGGACTCGTTACGTTTAAAAAAAGGTCGAAGGGTATCCCACTGTCACGTGCCGCTCGACTGTTGCTCTTGTTTTTATACCCTTCGACCATTGAAAATGGTCAAAAAAGGGTATACTAACTTTGTGCAAATGTATGTAACAGGCAGAAGGAGGCGTGGGAGACCCCACAAAGTATATATATTCTTGCTCAGGATCACTAGCCAAGTCGATTAAGCCATGTCTGTCTGTCTGTCCGGATGTCTGGATGTCTGGATGTCCGGATGAACACACAGATCTCAGCTATTATAAAAGCTAGAGACACCAAATTTGGCATGAAGGTTTCTGTTTATCCGGGACAGGTGAAGTTTATTTCAAATGTTGGGTGCCACGCCCCCCGCCCACGCAAATCAATAATTTAATCTTTTTAGCTGATTTGCGAGCGACATATAAAAGATACAACATTCTGAGTAAGACTATACTAAGCTAATTATTTTACCAACATAAAGTCAAAATTTCAATCCGATCGGACAACAAACACAGATGCTATTAAACAAAAACCTTGTTCGCTTTGATTTTATATACAGACCAGCATGCTGTGACGTCATTGCAATGCTCATGTAGGAAAGAAAAGGAAAGAGAATGCGAGCGCGTAGCGCCATCTGTTGTTCTTCTCATGCACACGCATTTTTTGCATTCAAACGCACACACACATACACACATTTGTGCTTGACCAATAAAATGATACACGCATGTACATGTATTCATACGCAGACGCATACAAAGGCTTACGTTACGATATATCTATTAAGTAGAAGTATTGTACAATTATTGACTCTTTACGTTTCAAAAAGGTCGATGGGTATCCCACTGTCGCGTGCCGCTCGACTGTTGCTCTTGTTTTCTTTTCATTTACACTATTTTATACCTTGGAATGTTACGTAAAACCTACGTTACCCCGACCTAAAGAAACCTAAAGAAAGCAATTTAAGATAAATAAATTTAACTCTTGTTATAAACATAATAAAGCGACCGACAAAAACAGACTTAACATGATACGAAGCATACATTAAGGAGACTGTTTAGAGGAAAATTGAATGTCCACCTTTGCACTAATTGCCAACAAAAAGGTCTTGCTTGTTCAATTGTTTATCTTAGTTTATTATTCATTTGTTGCACTTTTTTATAGTCGAACCAAGAGCTTATAGACGCGTTTGTACATGACCTGCAGATGTAAAAGAATGTAATGATCAATGCTAGAGCAACTAGCTTTTGTACGCATTAACAGAGTTATAACAGAGTTGTAATCAAAACAAACAGAAACATAAAGTTCGGGTTCTGCTCCCGACATACTCCCCTCGTTGAAAGTGATTACTTTCAGCTCGCTTGATCAGGCCAACCGAGGTTTTAACCATGGCTACCCTGGGAACGCCATCATCGCCTGGTATTGTGGACTCCTTCTTGCCGAGCCGCCATTTTAGTGCAGGAAGATTTTCATCCTTCAGCCCGCCTTGCGGGCCGTTCGCGAAGTTTTCCATTTGCTGCGCTCCTGAAGAATCGTCAGATATTCGGTACTCCATTTGCGCCTGAAAATTTGGCATACACGTTGCCAGCGATTGAGACGCCCTTCCTTCAAATGGGTGATGTCAGGCTAATCTATAGCTGTGAAAGTTGACCCAATGAGAAAGTGTGCAGGCGTTAGAAAGCTTGAGTCGTCTGGGCTTTCTGAAATTGCATAGAGTGGGCGAGAATTAAGTATTGCCGAAATTTCATAGACTAGAGTACAAAGTTCTTCGAGAGCTAAAATATAAGACCCAGCAGCACGAAAGAAGTGATATTTGACTTGACTGCCGCCTTCCGTAATCCACCAAAATGTGGAGATCGGGGCGGTATAAAATTCCAATCAATTCCATTAGCTAGACAAACTTCCGATACAGCGCTGTTGTGCGAGTCGCTTAAGAATAATTCTCTCAGTTCAGCTTATTTGTTTTTAGCGCCAACGAAGTTTGTTCCGATGTCTGTCCAAATAATGAGTGGTTGTCCCCTGATACTTATGAATCGTCTCAGAGCAGCAATAAGTGTTCAGAGCAGATTGCATTAGCTCTGTCACGGTGTTGGCAAATTTCCCGTTCACTATTAGAGCCAGGTCGTCCGCGTAGCCGATTGCTTGCACGTCCTGGTCTTTGAGAATGCTTAGTAGTTCATCAACTACTAGAGACCAGAGTAGGGGGATAAGACCCCTCCCTGGGGACATTCTTTAACCGCACTAATAAAAGCAGTCGTGGTGTCCGAGGTAGAGGAAATTATCCGGTGTTTGAGCATAGCCTCAATCCATCGGATTAGGGGACGGGCAATATTTCTGCGCTCGAGCGCAGCAGAAATAGAGCCGTAGCCGGTATTATCAAAAGCCCCCTGTATATCAAGAAAAGAGCACAAAGCAATGTTCTTGGATGCGAGGGCTTCTTCGATTTTACCTACTAATTTGTGGAGGGCGACCTCCGTCGACCTTCCGGCTATATACGCAAACTGCGTGGGATGCAGAGGATAAGTTGTTTGCAGAGAGCACCGTATGTGAAGGTCTATGAGCCTTTCCGCTGTCTTAAGCAGCAAGGAGGTGAGACTGATCGGCCGATATGATTTAGGCTGGTCCTGGGGACGATTTCCTTGTTTGGGAATGAATACCACATTGACTCTCCTCCAAGAGACGGGTATGTATCCCCAAGTGAGACTAGCTCTAAACAGGCCGACCAGCGGATCGAGAATATGATCCAGGCTGTTTTGTAGAAGGGCTGGGAAGATTTGATCGCTCCCTGGGACTTTGAAGGGAGCGAAGGAATCTACAGCCCATTTGACCTTTTCAGGGTCGAAGATGGTTGCCGATAAACTGGAACTACGTGAGTCCGGTGACGTGGTGACGTCATCTTGACTAGATAGATCTGGGTTCGCCACCGAACCTGGGAAGTGGACTTGAAGCAGAGATCAAGTGCATCCCTGCGATCTTGGGTGAAAGAGCCGTTTGCTCTTTTAAGAAGCCCTATACCATTAGACGACCCTTTAGCTAATACTTTGTGCAGTCTCGCTGCCTCCGGTAGCGATTCAATGCTACCACAGTAGCTGCGCCACGTATCGCGTTTGGCACGTCTAATGCTTTTATTATAATTAGTTAGGGCGTCCCTATAGACGTCCCAGCTGATACGGTTAGCTTTGGCCCTATTGAAAAGACTTCTAACCTTCCTTCTTTGTACGGATAGTTCCTTGTTCCACCATGGAACTTTACGGTTGACCTTTAGGGTCTTCCGAACAGAGCTGTCCTCGAGGGATGTGATAAGCACATCTTGAAGCAGGTTGGCAGCAAGTTCTATCTCACTGATAGAACTTGGGTTGCTGATCAACAAATCTGCTTTAAAAGTCACAGAGGCTTTAAAAAGATCCCACTTGGTCTTTTTGGGGCAGAAGGAGTTCTGACGGATCTCGACTTGGCCAGGTAGGTCGAACCTGATGTGCTAATGGTCCGACAAGGTGGCTTCGTCTGTGACCCGCCAGTTCACCAGTGAACTCCCAATAGAGTTACTGGCTAGGGTAAGGTCCAAGACCTCTTCCCAAATGGCGTTAATAAAGGTTGGCTTACACCCTATGTTAGCAACATCTTATTGACAACACAATAGATACTCTAGAAGAGACTCACCACGTTTGTTGACGTCGCTGCTTCCCCAGATCGTGTGATGCGCGTTGGCATCACAGCCGATCACGAGCGGCTTGTTGTGTAAGCGGCAGAACTCCACCAGCCCCTGAACCTCTGTGGGGGGAACGTCATCCACGTCGCCCGGGAAGTAGACAGAGGCGATCACAACCTCCCGGACGCCCTCAGCCGTGGCTACCTCAATAGCCGTTGCCACCAGGTCTCTGTGGATGAAATTTGATAAAGGGAAGTGTCTCACATTGCTATTAACAATAATAGCAGTGCGAGGGGCACCTCTCGTGCGGTCATATATCAACTTACATGATCCGCATGATAGTCCACGGATGTGGCCACCGATCAACCATGGCTCCTGGACGAGAGCCAGGTTGATTTCCTCGTCGCAGACGACCCTGCACAGGGTGGCAGACGCTCCTCTGGTGTGGTGGAGGTTTGTCTGGAGCACCTTAATGGCGCTCGGCATCCTCCTTTAGGGCCTTTTTAACAAGGCCACCTGCCTTGCCCCCCCCGAGAGTCGTTGCCTCGGATGCCCTTCGGCAGTCTGGAGGAACCACTCGGGGGAGGTCGCCTTGCGACCACGGTCGCCGGAGGGGCCCTTGCGGGGGGTCTCCGCACTGTGCTAGTGGAGGGCCTGGAATGGACGACGGGGCGTCCGCTGCCAACCACCGGCTTAGTACGGTCCGCTGTGGGCTTGGGGGCAGTCACCAAGACTGGGGTTTGGGATGTTTGTCAGCGCCACCAGCTGCGCTAGCCAGAAATTACACCCCCCCCCCCTAGGAAGGTTGACAGGGGTGGGGTTGGAGATGGGGAGAGGGGAGGGGCAGGAGCGGGGGAGGCCCTGACGGCGGAGTTCTTAAGGATAAGCTTAATAGTGCCAAAGCGGAATTTCACGTTACCCTTAATGTCCGTCAGAGCCTTATATGACTTCTTGTCGACCATCATCGCGAGGTGTGTCGTATTGCCGTTGAGGCTGTGTTGCACGACCCGCCACAGCTCCGTAGAGAGCTCACGATTTTGGATACCCAAGTATTCCACAATCTCGGCGGGTGTGTATTGCGCGCTGTTGGGGAAGTAACCTCTAATGAGGTGAGCTCTTGGGAACTCTGCTTCCTCCAGTAACTTTAAATCAAGGCCGCTGATGGACTTGATATGTCCAAAAGCTTCCTTGACCCAGTGCTGCTGTTCTCGCACACCAGGAGCAGCCACTCGTTTCGGGGTATACAACCCTCGAACCCTGGGCCGACTTCTGATGTGAAAGGCAGCCGCATCGCCTTTAGGATGCTCTCTTGCACCGTGGCCATATGCTCCGGTGTAAGAGGTTTAGTGGGGTCAGCCGAAGTGAAGCCCAATTCCACCCTGCTTGCCACTTGGCTGAAGAGTGGCTTTGTGGACTCCACATGAGTCTTTTTGGGCTTCTTTGAGGACCCTTGGGGTTCGGGGATGGTATCGTCACCGCGCATCCGCTTAGCCTTGGTTTCCGCGGGGGGCGCAGTGGCGATAGCCAGAGCCTCTGCTCTGCTCGAACCCTTTGCGAGTGCAGCTTTGAAGAGCTTCTTCTCGCGGGTCTTCATTTTGACGAAGGCGTTCCTCGAGTCCAGTCGCAGAGTCTGGATTTGGGAGCCTGCTTCCGTGAGGCCTGACCTCTGAGAGGCCACGGAAGCGTCGTCAGCAAAGCTGATTAGGTCACCTTCAGCTTCGGCGTTGGAGGACATCACCTCGACGGTCTGCTGCATGACTGAACCGTTGTTGGACGAGAAGGCAGCACTAGCGAACTCAGTGTCCAAGGGAGTTCGTGGCCTGTCCGAGTCCCCCGGAGTACCAGGGTCAAGACCCGTGGTATTGGGGGTGGATGCCAGCAGCCCAACAGCTGCAGTGCTGGTATTGGGGTCGGCCGTGAAGGCTTCGCCCTGGGTTGATGCGTTCAAAGCCGCATCAGGCTTATTTTTAGAGATAAACAGATCCATAAAATTTGATCCCACGAGTAGGCGGGAAGGGAAGGTCACCCACGACATAGCCCTCTTGCCGTGGGAAGTCTAAATGAAACTGGAGGGCGACAGGTATCCAGAGTCCGCATACTAGAGACCGGGCTACCCCCCGGCCATGCATCCGCCTTGGATTGGGGTGATTTATAGATTCACGATCTTCGCCCGTCTACAATTAGTCAGCACCCCAAGCAGAGACATGACCGTGCTAGGGGCCTGCTTCTAGCCGCCCTCACGTGGAGAATATAGCCGCACTTCCGTCAGTTGGAGCAAGGACGGCACTTACCCCAGCCAGAGCTGTGGTTAAATTCAATTCCCCTTGCTGTCTCTGACGGCTGACGGCCAATGAAATGATACACGCATATACACGTATTCATACACAGACCCATATAAAGGCTTACGTTACGATATTTCTATTATGTAGAAGTATTGTACAATTATTGACTCTACGTTTCAAAAAGGTCGAAGGGTATCTCACTGTCGCGTGCCACTCGACTGTTGCTCTTGTTTTTTTTTTTTGTGGGCCTGTGTAATCAATGACAGCCCCTGTATGGTGAGCCTCGATGGGAAGTTAGAGCAGCAGCTAAATGGGACACATCTCTTAGCATTCCAACACACGGCAAAGTTCAACGGTACCAGCTATTTGAACTTCAATGGCCTCTCCAAGAAACACCCTGATTTAGTAGCAGCTTCAAATATAAAAGTTGCACGACACCAAACCGTGCTAAGTCTCCCCTACCTGCATAAACTCAACGAATCGATGAGTTGCAGACCGACCTTGTCATAGGGCCAATACTAGCTGGTTCACTAGGCGCGGTTTACCGTTTGCATTCTCTTTCTACTGATATGAATGCACGCAGACAACTAATTTTTGTTCGGCACAAGTATTTTGACAAACTCATTTAGTAAATGGTATTCTGCTTTTGAGCACGTGTTAATCAACAATTGTTTAAATTGAACTTTTTTGGATATTAAACGTTAATAAAAAACCAAAAATTAATTGATAGCCATGGGTAAAAAGGCTGAGTTAAGTTTATTTATAAGATCATCAATGGTAGCACAGTTTAACGTTGGAATTAAAGAAAAAGATATTGCAAATGAGTTTAATGTGTCGCGACAAACTGTGTATTATCAAATTAAAAAGTTTAAAAAACATAATGACGTAAAAATCCTAAAAAGAACAGGTCCTAAGCGTAAAACAACGATCGCTGACGACAAAATCCTTATACGGGAATTTAAAAAAAATCCCCTTGCGAAGCCCCAAGCCGTTGCAACGCCAGCCTTCCGAAAAAAGCTCGTAAGGCAATCAGTGAGCGCACAGTTCGTCGACGATTAAAGGAACAAGACATGAAGACATATATTGCTAAGGATGTGCCGTATATCTCAAAAATTAACAAGCTTAAAAGGCTGAAATTTGCAAAGGAACATCTAGAGAAGCCGAAGTCGTTCTGGAGAAGTGTTTTATGGACGGATAAAAGCTCTTTCCAGTATAACTCGTCAAAACAAAAAATTTTTGTAAGATTGCCAACTCAGCAAAGGCAAAAAAGACGGCCCGTTTGTCAGAAAGTGAGCCATGGTGGAGTCTCTGTCATGGTTTGGGAATGTGTTGCCTACAATGGGTTGGGTGACTTGGTCCTATATCCGGGTCGATGAACCAAGGGCAATATTTGACGACCCTTAACGAACATGCATTTCCTTCTGGAGAAAGGCTGATCGGGGAATCATTTATCCTGCAGCAAGATAATGCTCCATGCCACAAAGCCAGAACGATAACCAAGTTCCTAAAGGATGTTGGCGTTACCGTCTTGGACTGGCCACCTCAAAGTCCAGATTTAAATATTATTGAGAACATCTGGTCTCTTTTGAAACGCAAAAGAACAGTTTCGTTAAATAAAACTCGAGAGGAGACGATTTCTGAGCTCACTTCCCTTTGGAAAGAGGTAACTCCAGAGATCCTTCACAATTTGGTGGATTCAGTACAGGACCGACTCAAAAAAGTAATTGATGCCAAAGGAGGATATATATTTTATTAATTGTTTCAATAAAGAGCTAATCCAACATCATTTAATATTATTTTCATTGAATTAAAGGCCTGTCAAAATACTTATGCCGAAACAAAAAATCATCATATTTCATTAAGTTGTTTATATCTTTTTAAGTTTCAATTAAAAAAATGTCGTTCGTTATTTTTAAAGTTTATTTTACTTACACACAAAAAATAAAAAATAATCTATTCTACCATATCAAGGCATTTAAAAGTTTCACTGACAAATTTGCAGCGTTTATTTTGTCAAAATACTTATGCCGACTAGTGTACAATGCTGTAGTGAGACGTAGCAGCCAAAGAGTCTGCAGCGCTTTCCGGACGGTATCCGGTGATGCCATCCAAGTTCTAGCTGGCATAATGCCGGCTGACTTGACCGCGCAAGATTATCAAGTGCAATATAATAAGAGGCACAGCCCAATCCCTACTACTTACGATGAAGCTAAGTCCATCAGGGATTGACAGCAAAGATGGGATGCATCAAGCAGCGGGAGGTGGACACATCGACTGGTGCCTGATATAGAAGCATGGGTCAAAAGAAGCCACGGACAAGTGGACTACTATATGACCCAGTTTCTTACAGGACATGGCTGTTTCAGGCGCTATCTGAACAAGTACGATCATGACTCTGATCTTTGCAATGAAGACGATGAGACTATGGAACACATTTTTTTCCACTGCCCTTATTACGCAGATGAACGGGAAATCGTCAATAGACGCTTAGGAGTAACTGTAAGCCCAGAAAATATTGTAGGGCTTATGGTAGAGAAATGTGTTTGTGCATTATGGTAGAGCAGCTTAGGCTAGAAAGACTGCGAAACTCTTCCTCGCAGCAGCCAATAACCAGGTAGAGCCACCACAGGGCTAAGCTCGAACGAGCAGTAGGGGGAGTGTTCCTCAGCGGGTTTCAGTGGGTGCGGGTCCCACACTACCGTCTCTAGGACGGTGTCTTTCAAGATTTTTTCCCATAAACACTCCAATAAAAAAAAAAAAAAAATACACAGACGCATATAAAGGCTTACGTTACGATATATCTATTATGTAGAAGTATTGTACAATTATTGACTCTTTACGTTTCAAAAAGGTCGAAGGGTATTTCACTGTCGCGTGCCGCTCGACTGTTTCTCTTGTTTATTTTAGTTTCTTTCCATATCGCGTTAATTTCTCTTAGCGTTTTTATTCGCGTTTCTACTGCGTTTCCGTGTCGTCCGTTATGCGACGGTGCCTCTCGGTCGGTTAGGCGGGAGGTGGACTTCGTTTGGGTTCCGCGGGCAACAAGCATCGGCTTGGCACAGTGCTTAGATTTGACGCCATTGTAAGTCGTCTTGATTTCACATACAGTGACAAAAGGCCAATTCATGTGATTGAGCAAGAGTTAGGTACACTACGTCAAGGTGGTCATTTCTTGAGGTAATATTACGACGAGGTTGAAAAAAATTGACGTTGTTGACAAATAAAATTAATATGTCTTATGAACCAACTTTGGCCAATGGCCTCTGCCAAAAATTTCAAACGATGCTTTGCGGGTATTCATATCAGGACTTAAACGAAGCCTAACAGACGTTTTTTTTGCTGCAAAGCAAAAAGATCTTCCGTCTGCTCTAGCGCTGGGACAGGAGGTTGAATCAAACCATAAGAGATATGCGTTCACAGCCAACTTTGCAACAAGCCAAGAGGATAGGAAACGTAAGCCAAATGCCCGCCAACAAGAAAAAACGTCTAAGCAGGCAGAGGTACAGCCAAGCGGTTCAAAGAATCAACTTTTCAGCAATCATTCCAAACAGGGCCAATTCGGCCTGCGTGGTAGTCGACAAGAGCCAATGGATGTTGACCACTCTATTTCCAAATTCATTCAACCTACTCAATTCCCAGCTAATTCCCAAGCGGGCAGCCGCGTCCAACCGCACGAAGAACAACCAAAAGCAGCAAAGAGTAAACCATGTCACTCATGCAAGGCCTAACGTTTGGTGCATGTAATGGATAGTTCCGAGGGGGCATTGCCCCCGATGACCCATTCAGGAGAAGCTCTAGAAGGTCGAGGTCGCCCACAAAAGGTGTGGCAATTACGGTGCAGGATCTCAGTCCCGGCGGAGCTGACAACGAAGAAAGTTGGTCCACAGATATCAACGTCGCCGTTACCCGGCAATCGCGGGGTTGTAGAGCCTAAAGAAGACCAGCGATTTCATCAACGTGCCAACGCAGAAATCATCAGCGAAGTCCCCATTAGGTTCCCCAATCCGGCCATTAGACCCGTCAGCGCTCAAGAACGAGAACCTGAAGAGCATCTAGGACACGATAAAAGCCAAGATAAATACGGTACTGTGCGCATTTGAGACGCATCGTCATGTCATCAAGGAGACGAAAGGTGGATCTGGCTGCTCTTAACGCTAGAGCGACCCAGCTGCAGCAAAGCACTGTCAAGAAAACGGTCCACTCTTAGAGCATTGCTATGCAGACAGAGGCCGAGATGCAGAAAAAGCGTCCAGTGGCGTCGGCTACAAAAAACGTCGCAGTGAAGGCCCCGCCAGTGTTGGTTCCTCCAAACAAGGCTCTTAAAGTGGCTGTTACCAAGGCATAAGAGCCAAGCCCAGTCAGCTATGCGGCGGTTGCCAGGGACACTAGCAGTACGGAGGATTGGGCAAAAGTGAAGCCTAAGCGCATGCGCAAAAAGCCCGAGGCGCTTATACTAAAAAACACTGGCGAGGCATCGTACGCCGATATGCTGCGTAAGATGAGAGCAGATCCGAGCGTGAAAAAATAAGAAGGAGTCAACAGGGAGACTTACTGCTCGAGTTGGAGGGAAAAGCCTTCGAAAACGTACGCCTATATAGGGGAGCCATCGAGGAGTCCCTTAAGGAGATGTCTGCGGTACGCACGGGTATGCAGAGAATGGCGCTAACCTGTAGCGGAATGGATGAGGCGACGACTGTAGAGGAACTCCATAACTGTCTGGTCTCACAATTTCAATGCATCAATGTTTTCCCAGATGATGTGAGAGGCATGTGCAAAATGCGAGACGGTACACAAATAGCGACGGTGATGCTCAGTGCAACCGATGCAATGCACTGTGCTTAAAAAGGGTTCGATAAATGTAGGCTGGTCACTAGGATTCGGCTTATTTGCGAAAGTTCGAATTCTCAGGCTCTCATGGTCTCAAATTGTTCGTTTTGGTGTAAAACTTAAATTTGTAAAGTCTTAACCCGGATAATGTTTAGAGGTGCATTTCTCAACCAAAATTTTATTTCTATTATTGTTGGACGTTGAATACAATGACTGTATTATTAAGTGGTGCAACGACACCAAGCCGATGCTTGCTGCGCTCGGAACCCAAACGAAGGCAACCTCCCGCCTAACAGACGCGAATAGAAACGCGAGGAGATATTAACGCGGTATGGAAAGAAACTAAAATAAAAAAGAAGAGGCGATAGAACGCGGTATGTAAAAAGGAAAAAAAGGAAAAAAAGAAGAAACAGAATAGAATATCGAGAAAGATTAAAATACCAATTACTAATTACGTGCTAGATAGGCAAGAATTAAGGACTTCATAGCAGCGATAGAGTTAATGCTAGCTATGACGTGTTGGAGCTTATTGTAGTCCGAACATAATACCCTGAAAGGATCATGCAGTCCATAGTTCGAAGTGTTATTGGAAGGAAATAACGAGTACTTCTGCAAGGAACAGAGAAGTGTAGCTGCCTTACCAAGGCCTCACTGTCAATGTCACCTTGCATAAGGTGATAGTTAGGGAAGTCTGATTTAGTAACAGCCAGTCTCACATTTTCATCCCAGTTAAGGCCGCGTAAGGCAAAAAGTAAAAAATTTCTCTGTACAGATTCGATGCGTTCCTTATAAATAGTGTACTGGGGACACCATACGAACAAGTGAAACGTAAAGGGTCTCTGTAATATAAGGATCGTCGAATTCCTTAGACCATCTCTTGATAAAGCCTAGGACACCCATGGCTTTATTGACGATATTAGTAATATGACTTGAAAACTTTAGTTTTCGGTCCAAACGGACCCCCAGATCATCAACTAGGGTGATTCTTTCCAAGGCACAACCACAAAAAGTATAAGAAGCAAACTTCGGACTGGCTCAAGAGAATGTCATCAGCTTGCATTTAGAGCTGTTCAGGTTTAAAAAATTGTTACAACACCAAGAATTGAAACTATTAAGGTCGGTTTGTAAGTGTGAGTCACAGTGGTCATCTTTAAATTGGTAACAAAGCTTTACATCATCCGCATACATAAGAGTACGGGAGTTACATTTGACCAAGGGAAGGTCATTAATGAAAAGCGTAAAAAGTAGGGGACCATGATGACTCCCATGAGGAACACCAGATGTGGCGTGAAGTGGGTTTGAGGGGGTGGTTTTAAAGAGGACTCTTTGAGTTCTATCAGCCAGATAGCTTACAATCCAACTTAGTAGTTTAGTTAAAAAACCTAGAAGGTCAAGCTTATGTGCCAGAAGGGAATGATTCACTGAATCAATAGCTCTACTGAAATCAGTATAAATAATATGAGTTTGAAGAATTTCCTGAAATCCTTTTACCACGAAGGATGTCAGCTCAAGCAAGTTTGTCGTAGTAGAACGGCTTTTAATGAATCCGTTTTGAAAAGGTGAGATAACGGATCTACAGAAATGTTGCAAGTGAGGAGTTATAACATTCTCGAAAAGTTTAGGTATAGCCGACAATTTAGAGATACCTCTATAATTGCTTGCATCAGACTTGCTGCCCTTTTTAAGCAAGGGAATAATAAAAGATTCCTTCCAAATGGAAGGTAAGACTGAAGTTTCTAAAGACAGCGAAAATAGTTTGAGCAATGGCTTACTTAGGGAGATAGCACAGAAACGAAGTATACACGCGGGAATACCGTCAGGGCCTGGTGAGAAGACTGGCTTAACTAAAGAGAGATCCTTGACCAGTGAGCTTGCGTTCAAAGAGGGAGAGAAGATACCATTTGAACTTGGAATGTTGAATGGATAAAAGTGATCTATCAGTGTAGCGGAGAATAAGTCGTTTGAAAAAACTTTGCAAACATATCGGCCATGGCTTGGTCGGTATCTGCATTAGCAGTATCAGATAAGAAATGCGGTAGACTTACGCTTCGTGTTAACGAAACTATAAAACTGCTTGGGGTTCTGAATAAACTGAGCCTTACAACGGGTTAAATAGTTCTCATAACATTTAGCGTTCAAGACAATAAAATCTGAAAGCGCGCTTAAGTAGCGGGAAAAGTCTGAAGATGAGCTATTATTTTTATATTTTTTAAACAGGTTTGACTTTAAATTTTTTAACCGTGACAACTCCCTTGTAAACCATGGCGGCTTACTCGTGGAAGTTGGATAAAAACACGGAATACAAATATCTAAAAAGTAGTTAATTGTGTTATAAAAAGTATTGGTCGCTACTAAAATATCAGCAGACGAATATATTTCCGACCAATCAAATTGGAAAGTCAGCTGATTTAATAAGTTAAAATCTGCTTTTCGAAAGAAGCGTACACGATTACACAGTTTTTCATGTTTATCCATACATGCACCAAAATCAAAAGTAACTTCAAGAGTGGGATGGTAAGAATCTTCGGGAAGAGAAAGTGGTTGTGTCTTGTTTAGAATCACTTTCGATGGATGCGAGACAAAGCATAAGTCTAACGATCTGTCACTACTGTTTAAGACATGATTGACCTGTGACAATGACATATCAAACAGACCGCCAAAAAGGTAATGTTGCCGTGAGGGCAGTAGAAAGTTTGAATCAACACTTGTTGTCCAATTACAATCAGGGATAAAAATCACCCAGGACTGAAAAGTGATCTCTGTCTGATAACAGATTAAATATGGTCTGTATTGCGGACAAATGTTGCAAATAGACTGATAATTCTGACGACGGTGGAATATAAGAACAGGTTATAAAATGAAAAAAACCGGGAAAGTGTAATTCAATACCAAATTTAACCTCCGGTTCTAAAAATTCCGAGTTGACGGTGGAATCAACAGGTCGGTCAGGTCGACCACGCCTGTAGGTTGTGTTCTTATTTGCAAAGACTTCGGAGTTCAGAATTTCCGGCTTTAACCAAGTTTAGCCGCAGATCTCGTTACCATTGGGGGATTGGTAAATGACATTAGCAGCTGTGTCATTGGCGTACCTGGCTGGTCAATTATAGGGAGTTGGGTGGCGATAATTGGCTCCTGTATGCGGGTGGATTTTTTTCGCTTTGGGGATTCGTTCAATAACTTAAGGTTATTGAATCGAGTGCTGAGAACTGGTCGGGTAGTGTGCGAAAACTTCCAAGCAGTTCCCTAAATCCAATCTTTGTTTGCCGCATAAACGAGCAAATTTCGCTCTCCACCTCCCTACACAAATCGCAACAATAACGCAACCCAGTGCGCTTGGCTACGGCATCAGCCGTCGGGCCAGAAAAACCGGCACACTTCGCGTTTACTACGTTATCACATAGCCAACACGAAATGCTTGGCTGGGCGGCCGTCACCTCCTTAAGGCAGGCTTTTTTAAAGCAAATCAATACGTCCATTATAGGGAATACCTACTGTTACAAATTTAAACAGCCGCAAAGAAAACGAACAAAAACAAGAAAAAGAGGTATGTGCGCAAGATAAGAAATAAGCGTGCGCAAAAGGCAGAGAGCAGAGAGAGAAAAAACGATTAAGCAACAACAGTGCAGCAGAGAGAGCGGCAAAGCGTGAGAGATGCTTAGGCGCACTCAAAGAATTAGGATAGATAAGAAAGAAAGTAATAGCGGTGAGCCACTAACAACAACGTTGCTTACCGAAAAGAGTAAAGATGTAAACAAAGTACCAGAGGAGCAGAACCAATGCACAAAAAATATAAAATTAGCAAACAAAGATTAGTTTGACTAATTTGAAAGGCATGTAGCATACAACGTATGACTAGCGAGCAGATGTTATTTAGTTGTCGGTACGTAAGCACGCGCTGGACTCCGGCTCATGTGTGTCGGCAATGGGGTGGGTAAATGAAACATAACCGCTTCAACTCAAGCTCGAACCAATAATAACCTAAAATAAACAAAAATCGCGTGCTGTATTGCCTTACGACGATCGCATAATAGAACTAGAAATTGGGAACAGAATCGGTCGAAAAGAACAGAAACTTCAGTCGAAGGCCCGAACCCACGACCGGGGGAGAAGAGAAAGAGAGCTGTAGTTCGGAAGTAATATAAACTTTATAGTAGCCTGTTGAGCGCGCCTCGATTACCGAAGCGGCTGTTACCCCGCCCTTCCATGATCGCCTGTTGCGCGATATATAACTATCGGCGATCCCTTTTGGCCACTATTTTTCAATGCATAGTCACCTCATATTCATCCTCCATGACTCCCGAAAACAATAGTTATTTAAGCTGAATTCATTTTAAAACAATTTATTCATTTCAATATTAATGCTTCTCTTAATCATCTTATGACCCTAGTTTCTATTTAACGTATATTCAGAATACTTCTTCATTTGATTTCTCGTTAAACCTTGTAAATATTTGCGCGTAAGGGTAAGAGTATGTCCTAGTATTAATTCATTCAAAGAAAACAAACTGATATTTCATTTATCAATTTTATAAAGGGTTTCTTTCATTTGTCATTGGTTGCGAATAGATATAGACATATATATATATAGAGATTCAGTTGTAATACATAATTATGTTAGATGCAAATAAAAATCGATAAGATAAAAGTACTAAAGTCAGTAAATTAAATGAAAATTTAAAACCAAAAGGTTCTTATTTAAGATCCAAACATGAGTACATTAGATTGAGAATTGAATTGAAAACTGAATTGAAAATTAAATTGAAAATTAACTTGAAGAAAGAGTACAGGCTCGACGAGCAGACTCCAAAAATCAATTAAAAGGCAAAAACAAAATAAACAAAATCAGCCAAATAATAATTATTATAAATCACTTACAGTTTGTTGTTTTCCATCGAGGAAAGATCTTCCGTGGTGTGGTGTAATTTTATGTGTGTGGGTATAGATGCTTATATTAAGTTTATTTCATTTGTGTGTATTCGTGTATTCGGTTACCTCATGTGTTTTTCTTTAGAATTACTTTTAGTTTTCTTTTTCTTTCATTGACATTGGCCGTTAGGCGGAGGGAGAAACAAACATTATTTGCAACTCGCTATGTATATAAGATATATATATGTATTCGCACCATTTTATTCCATTAACTTATTTTGAGAGCGATTATATTATAATTAGGATTATTAAGCGAAAAAAAAAAATTTTATTAGAATGATCACTGTGACGTAAATTTATTGACAGTTGTCATTTGGAAGATCACTGCGATAAGTTAAAGTTTATACGCGGTCACTGTGTATAGTTATTTTTTTCTGTTCCCACGAGTTCAACTGATCTGCTCTTATAGTTAGGATGATCCCTGTGATGTAGATTTATTGACAATTGTCATTTGAGGAGGATCACTGTGACGCAAATTTATTAACAGTGGGCATTTGGAAGATCACTGTGACGCAAATTTATTAACAGTGGGCATTTGGAAGATCAGTGTGACGTAAATTTATTAGCAGCGGGCCTTTGGAAGATCACGGTAATAAGTTATTTTTTCCTCTTCCCACCAGTTCAACTGGTCTGCTCCCTATAGTTAGGGCTCCCCTGGACGGGTCAGCTTGTAAAATGAGGTACTGACAAGGGTTCGTATTTTCCGAAAATTTAGGTAGCACAAGGTGCCAGAATCTGTATAAATATAATACGTATTAGATTCTGCAAGAGGATTATTATTTCCTCCAACTTTACCTGAATCCGGCACCAGTTATCCCAAGAACTTTATTTTTTTGTTTTCAGCCACTCCACGTGGTTGTCTTAATCTTCAAAATTCTCGGCAATCCTAATCCGTTGGTAAAATTCACCAATTAGAATTTTTTTATAGGATGATTTCAGGCAATACTCACTTGATATTGCAAGAATACATTAACCCTCATCGGTTGTTGGTATGCGCGCGCATACCATTTCATGTTTCAAGCCCCAGTTTGACTTATCAAATGTTTATCAATGGATTTGAATTTTGGCCCAACTAAATATTTTCGCAAGTACTTTCACACCACTGATCGGCAGGTGGCGCGATGAGGGTTAAATATTAGTTTATTTAAGAATGCAAAGAAACACTTTCAAAACTTTCAAAACTTT
Source organism: Zaprionus indianus (assembly GCA_018904595.1). Taxonomy (NCBI): domain Eukaryota; kingdom Metazoa; phylum Arthropoda; class Insecta; order Diptera; family Drosophilidae; genus Zaprionus; species Zaprionus indianus. The sequence goes on along the minus strand of JAEIHA010000755.1, from coordinate 58,560 downwards.
TGCACACGTCTGTGTTCGTCGACAGCTCCAGTCAAAAAGAACGAACCGACGCAGGGTACCCGAAAGCTCGACTTACTTAATGATGCAAATCGATTCCCACTGATGCATTTTGATTGCACTCAGCTGAGCCTTGAAAGCTCGGTCAAGATGCTGGTAAATATCGTCCGAAAATCGGCCAGATCGCCCATGGATGACGATCGCTCGTCTATAGATGGCGCTACGCAGCCTATTGTCGTCACTAGAGGTCGCTCCAGTGTCAGTGCCTAAATGATGCCTACTTACAGGGGGTGCAATTGAACGTCATGTTCAAATGCTGAAATTACAACAACCAGTGACCAGCGCCACTTCAACTCCCCCGGCTAAAATCAGACTTGGTGGAATCAACAAGGATGATACACGCTTGGAGCTGGTTGTTACTGCTTGAGGTCTTTGGCGTGAAATTTCCCAACAAAATTTCCTTTCATGTCCTCAACTTCATAATATGCGGATCCAAGTTTTTTTCTTATACGCGCTTTTATGAACGAAGGAGCTAATTTGGCACAGAAACCTTTTGCAAAATTACTTTGCTGAAAATTTCGACGGAAAATTTCTTGGCCTTCCACGAAGTTTATTTCTCGACTGCGCATGTTATATACTCTTTCGTTGCGCGTATGCTGCTTTTGCATACTACGTGCAGCCTGGTCTCGCATTATATTCGTGGAATCGTCCCGATTAAAAGATATCGACCGATCTTCTAAACAGTTCAATCGCCGCAACAACTCATATTGAGAACCGTTGGTCAGCATATGCTGTCCAAACACCAAACGATAAGGAGTATTATTCACCGCCGTGTGATGGCTTGATCGAAGTGCGCAACAAATCTGACTTAAACTTGCATCCCAATTATCTTGGTCTGGGCTTATATACGCCTTGATGGCGGCTAGCACCGATCTATTCACACGTTCGGATGCATTTCCTTGAGGGGCATAGGATGCCGTGTAGGCATGATGAACGCCATATTTTTGTAATAAGGTATTGAAAGCATTCGATTTAAATTGTACCCCATTGTCCGAAACAATAGTTTCCGGTACCCCAAAACAATGAAATAACTCCTCCTCTATATATGGCAAAATTGCATCGACGGAAAACTTTTTAACGGCTTTTAGGAACGGGAATTTGGTAAAGTGGTCGAGGACAACAAAAATACCAACATTGCCGGTTTTAGAGCGTGGATATGGTCCAAGGTAATCCACATAAAGTTTTTGAAAAAACCTATGGCTCTCTGTTGTCTTAGCTAATGGTGGCCTGAGAGTTTGGTTCGGATGTTTCGTGCTCTTACAAATTTCGCACTGATTCACATACCTTCTCACATCTGCCACTAGGTTCGGCCAAAAATAATATCGACGGATACGTTCTAATGTTTTATTAATCCCGCCATGTGCCGCTAACTCATCTGTATGTGCCCATTGCAGGACGACATGAACGAGTTCTTTAGGAATCCATAGCTTCCAAATAGTGTCATCCGCTACTTGTTCTTTTGACGCATGTTCGGCTCGTCGAAAAATAAACCCATCAATAACTTTAATTTCGGAAGCAGTAGACAAGCTCCGTTCGACGTCTTCTTTAAGAGTTTGATACTCTTGTGAATTAAATTGAGGCGACTGCAGGTCAACACCCATGCCATGGTCAAGTGCGGAAAGGTCCTCCGTGAAGACACGGGACAGAGCATCAGGCACAATATTCTGTTGGCCTTTTCGATGTTGAATCTGAAAATCATATCCTTGTAGTTTTAAGGCCCACCTAGCTAAGCGACTACTTATGTCAGATTGGGACATAAGCCACTTTAAGGATGCGTGATCTGTTATGACTGTGAACGACTGTCCTTCTACATAAGCACGGAATTTCTTGATGGACAGAATAGCTGCCAGACATTCCTTTTCGGTAACTGAGTAGTTACGCTGACACGGGTTAAGTTTCTTCGACATATAGGAAATCGGAACTTCCTCTCCACTATCAGTTAACTGCATTAGCACGCCTCCAACACCAGTATGACTTGCATCACAGTGTATATAAAAGGAACGCGAAAAATCCGGTGTGTGCAACACTGGGGCAGTAATCATCGCCTGCTTTAGCTCATTGAACGCTTCGTTCATTACTTCCGACCATAGAAACTTTTGTTTTCCCTTCAAAGCATCCGTTAAGGGTGTAGCAAGGGAAGCGAAGTTTTTTATAAACTTTTGGTACCATCCCGTCATACCAAGGAATCTGCGTAGTTGTCTAACGGACCGTGGCGGTGGATATTCCATAATTGCAGATATTTTATCGGGATCCATGGCAATGGTGCCGTTTCCAATAATGTGCCCTAAGTACCCAACCTCTCGCATGCAGAATTTGCTTTTTTGCACGTTAATAGTAAGACCAGCATTCTCTAAACATACCGCTATGCTCTTTAGAACAGCCATATGTCGTTCAAACGTGTCTGAGACTATCAGCAGATCGTCGAGGTAAATAAATACCTCATGCTTTTAACAAGCAGGAATTGTACGGTCCATTAGTTTTGACATGGTCGATGGAGCATTGGTGAGGCCAAAAGGCATTACTGTAAATTGGTAGAGTGGCCTACCAGGTACTGAGAACGCGGTTTTATCCCTTGACGAAGGATCGAGAGGAATCTGCCAATAGGCATCTTTTAAATCCAGGCTTGTTATAAATTCCGCTTTTGGGAGACGACTCAAGAGACCATGGATAATGGGCATCGGATATGCGTCCTTCCGCGTAATATTATTTAATTTTCGGCTATCTAGACACAGACGGACTTTCCCAGGTTTTCGTACTAATACCACTGGAGAAGACCATGAACTATCGGACTCCTCTATAACTCCATTATCACAATCTGTCCCTAAACCTTGAGGCAACAACTGAAATTTGGTCCAAAAGTCTATTCCTAAATAAAGCGATTGCTTTAGCGAAGGCACAATAAAGAATGTGAACGGTTTGGTGTCTCCGTTATACTCAATGGAGGTGTGAAGTTTCCCTAGAATTTCTTGGGACTTGCCATCCGCCGTCTGAACGTTCGAAGTTATAGGTGTGAAATGGATCTCTTCCTTTAAGATATCGTCCGCTAAGCTTCCGCCAATGCAGCTGATTGACGCACCAGTATCCATGAGACCGGATACCGATCGACCTAATACGGAGACTCTAGCGTACGGCCTTACATCAGGCGCTCCGATCCCCGCAAGGTTGTTTTCAATATGAATTTGATCATAATAGGTATTAAGGCGCTGAGTCGAACGAGATGCCGTTTTAGAGGAAGAGACATTAGTGGACGTAGCAATGGGTGGTGATAAAGAAATGTCAGGTAAATTAGTATGTTCAGGTGGATTTTTGGTATAACACTCGGTCAATCGGTGTTGGTGGCCTTCGAAATCATCGGTTTGCGTGCCCCTCTCGAAGGTGCACGCGCTTGACCGTTTTTTGGAGTGCCACACTGAGGACAAGATGGTCGATAAATGTCTGCTTTGCCACAACCGTAGCAGAAAACTTTACGCTCCGACATACAATCTTGGTAGCGGTGTCCAACTTTACCACAATTCCAGCAGGATATGTTAACTGCTGCTAACTCCGCTTCGTCTTCCTCCGACTCACTTTCGGTTGCCACTGCCACTTCATGCACCAGACGGCGCGGAGCTGGCTGAGGCTTTCGTATCCCAGGCTTTACAGTTTGCATAAAGGCTTCTCTGGTACGAATTATATGTCGAAGCTGAGGAACGGTGCCTATCACTTGATATAGCAACTCATGCTGTATCTCCGGTAATAGATTCGATCGAAGCGATTCTAATAATGATGAATCTGATAATGGCACAGAGAGTTTATCGGATAGCAAAACGACGCTTTCGTAAAACTCATCAAAAGATTCGCCTTCTTTTTGCTTCCTCCGATGTATTTCTGCTCTAATGCTTACATCAGAGCGTTCCTCATTAAACTGCGTACGCAATGCATCGCATAAGGCAGTCCAAGTGACACTATGCATTCTCCTATGATAACGCCAATACCAGTCACTGGCACAGCCTTCAAATAAGGTGCTGATGTGGCTCATCAATAGCACGAAATTTCCTTCTAGAGACTGGTTAGTCAATGCTTCCACCCGATAAAGGAAATCTTCGACGCTTAACCCAGATCTTCCTGAAAACTTAAGTTTCCAACTGCCTATTATTTGGCTAACTCTATCCAGCCGAATACTGGAGTCTGTAGGAGAGATCCTCGATGGAATATTTGGCATTCTAGGCGATTGAGGTGTTACTTCAATCGAAGGAGGCATAGCTGGAGTGTCGCGCCTGAGGTTATTTGACAAGGCTGTCACCATGCTTTGAATGCCGCTTTGAAAAGCTGCTGTCAACATCTCCGTTTGTCTCGCAGCTGACGCCGTTATGGCATCAATCAAAACTTGTTGAGACTCATTTAAAGGCACTGAGGCTCCAGCATTTGGTTCTACTTGAGCCATGTGGTCGCTCTCTTGCTCATCTAGTCTTTGCTGATTACGAGTGCGTGGCATAGCAGCTTCAGGTAAACTTTGTGTGGACTGATGGGTGTCGGTATTAACCGTTAAATTGACAACGCTCGCGGTTAGATACTTTCGTGTTAAAGCAAACCCAGTGAAAGGTGTGACCGCAACTAGTGGACAACAGTTGACCTGTATATTCAATCTCCTTTAAGCAAATAAAGCACGTCTACAATGTTTTCTGAGCTTCGACTCAAAAACATAATTTAACCGATTCGTAAAATGATACGCTATTTGTAAGCGTGCTTTAAGCGTAATATAAGAAATAAATCGCAGCAGCAAAATAGAATTAAAGTAATCAGGAAATATACAAAAAAAATAATTCAGAGATTTAATCATAAGAAAAATTCAGGAGTCATGAATTCCAGATATGAGAGAAATGCAAACAAAAATGTTTGTAACATCACAACATATTTAAAGCTCTTCTCTTCGTTGTTTATAGGAAATTGGGACAAACACAAGAAGAAGATAACAAGACAAGGAATGAAAAGGGCTTTTGAATTGTCCTGGAAGTGATTTTGATTCTTTCAATCACTTATCCAAAATGACATTTCGGAGAGACATTAACAAAACGAATAGATTAGTGGTTAGCTGTGCAATATAATCTTTGCTTTGCTAAATCCAACCAACCCTTTTCAAGCTCTTCAGTGAACTATTTTTTTTTTTTTTTCTTATTCCAGTAGTGGCAAGTTATAGCTATAAACTCTAGCCCACAAGATCCAACTACTAGAAATATACAGCACCTGAAAGCTTTTACAAGTAATTACTTTGAAAATTTCAAATATTTGTAACACATAAGGAAAATTTCAGATCCTATCGATGTCGCACTAGTCAAAGATGGAATCGACTAATCATTTTAATTAATTCGGACCCTGCCGGATCAAGGCCCCACGTTGGGCGCCAATTTATTTAAGTTTATTATTAATTTGTAGCATTCAACGTATGACTAGCGAGCAGATGTTATTTAGTTGTCGGTACGTAAGCACGCGCTGGACTCCGGCTCATGTGTGTCGGCAATGGGGTGGGTAAATGAAACATAACCGCTTCAACTCAAGCTCGAACCAATAATAACCTAAAATAAACAAAAATCGCGTGCTGTATTGCCTTACGACGATCGCATAATAGAACTAGAAATTGGGAACAGAATCGGTCGAAAAGAACAGAAACTTCAGTCGAAGGCCCGAACCCACGACCGGGGGAGAAGAGAAAGAGAGCTGTAGTTCGGAAGTAATATAAACTTTATAGTAGCCTGTTGAGCGCGCCTCGATTACCGAAGCGGCTGTTACCCCGCCCTTCCATGATCGCCTGTTGCGCGATATATAACTATCGGCGATCCCTTTTGGCCACTATTTTTCAATGCATAGTCACCTCATATTCATCCTCCATGACTCCCGAAAACAATAGTTATTTAAGCTGAATTCATTTTAAAACAATTTATTCATTTCAATATTAATGCTTCTCTTAATCATCTTATGACCCTAGTTTCTATTTAACGTATATTCAGAATACTTCTTCATTTGATTTCTCGTTAAACCTTGTAAATATTTGCGCGTAAGGGTAAGAGTATGTCCTAGTATTAATTCATTCAAAGAAAACAAACTGATATTTCATTTATCAATTTTATAAAGGGTTTCTTTCATTTGTCATTGGTTGCGAATAGATATAGACATATATATATATAGAGATTCAGTTGTAATACATAATTATGTTAGATGCAAATAAAAATCGATAAGATAAAAGTACTAAAGTCAGTAAATTAAATGAAAATTTAAAACCAAAAGGTTCTTATTTAAGATCCAAACATGAGTACATTAGATTGAGAATTGAATTGAAAACTGAATTGAAAATTAAATTGAAAATTAACTTGAAGAAAGAGTACAGGCTCGACGAGCAGACTCCAAAAATCAATTAAAAGGCAAAAACAAAATAAACAAAATCAGCCAAATAATAATTATTATAAATCACTTACAGTTTGTTGTTTTCCATCGACGAAAGATCTTCCGTGGTGTGGTGTAATTTTATGTGTGTGGGTATAGATGCTTATATTAAGTTTATTTCATTTGTGTGTATTCGTGTATTCGGTTACCTCATGTGTTTTTCTTTAGAATTACTTTTAGTTTTCTTTTTCTTTCATTGACATTGGCCGTTAGGCGGAGGGAGAAACAAACATTATTTGCAACTCGCTATGTATATAAGATATATATATGTATTCGCACCATTTTATTCCATTAACTTATTTTGAGAGCGATTATATTATAATTAGGATTATTAAGCGAAAAAAAAAAATTTTATTAGAATGATCACTGTGACGTAAATTTATTGACAGTTGTCATTTGGAAGATCACTGCGATAAGTTAAAGTTTATACGCGGTCACTGTGTATAGTTATTTTTTTCTGTTCCCACGAGTTCAACTGATCTGCTCTTATAGTTAGGATGATCCCTGTGATGTAGATTTATTGACAATTGTCATTTGAGGAGGATCACTGTGACGCAAATTTTTTTAACAGTGGGCATTTGGAAGATCACTGTGACGCAAATTTATTAACAGTGGGCATTTGGAAGATCAGTGTGACGTAAATTTATTAGCAGCGGGCCTTTGGAAGATCACGGTAATAAGTTATTTTTTCCTCTTCCCACCAGTTCAACTGGTCTGCTCCCTATAGTTAGGGCTCCCCTGGACGGGTCAGCTTGTAAAATGAGGTACTGACAAGGGTTCGTATTTTCCGAAAATTTAGGTAGCACAAGGTGCCAGAATCTGTATAAATATAATACGTATTAGATTCTGCAAGAGGATTATTATTTCCTCCAACTTTACCTGAATCCGGCACCAGTTATCCCAAGAACTTTATTTTTTGTTTTCAGCCACTCCACGTGGTTGTCTTAATCTTCAAAATTCTCGGCAATCCTAATCCGTTGGTAAAATTCACCAATTAGAATTTTTTTATAGGATGATTTCAGGCAATACTCACTTGATATTGCAAGAATACATTAACCCTCATCGGTTGTTGGTATGCGCGCGCATACCATTTCATGTTTCAAGCCCCAGTTTGACTTATCAAATGTTTATCAATGGATTTGAATTTTGGCCCAACTAAATATTTTCGCAAGTACTTTCACACCACTGATCGGCAGGTGGCGCGATGAGGGTTAAATATTAGTTTATTTAAGAATGCAAAGAAACACTTTCAAAACTTTCAAAACTTTTGCACACGTCTGTGTTCGTCGACAGCTCCAGTCAAAAAGAACGAACCGACGCAGGGTACCCGAAAGCTCGACTTACTTAATGATGCAAATCGATTCCCACTGATGCATTTTGATTGCACTCAGCTGAGCCTTGAAAGCTCGGTCAAGATGCTGGTAAATATCGTCCGAAAATCGGCCAGATCGCCCATGGATGACGATCGCTCGTCTATAGATGGCGCTACGCAGCCTATTGTCGTCACTAGAGGTCGCTCCAGTGTCAGTGCCTAAATGATGCCTACTTACAGGGGGGGTGCAATTGAACGTCATGTTCAAATGCTGAAATTACAACAACCAGTGACCAGCGCCACTTCAGGCATGCACACGCATCGTGAACGGGCTATCAAAAGAAGATCGGTTTTAAAATAAACGATTTATAAAACACCGGTTGTTTTTAATAAAAACGCGAAAATATCGAAGCGCAGAAAAAAATACGTCCGTTCACGGGGAAGAGAAAGTGCTAATTTATATAGGCATTTTTTGGCTAAAATGTTTTATTTTTTGGTTAAAATTCTGTTTTTTTTTTGTGAGTATTTAAGGGGTTAGGTCGCAAATTGCTCTCATCAACTTTTTTAAGTAGTTCGTTTAGTTTTCTTTTCAAAATGCTTTCAACTATTCAAAGTGGTTAAGAATTGGCGGTTTAACCGCATTTCATTGAGTATTTTCCATTTATCGAATATCGATAACTCCAACCATTGTGTGAACACAAAATCTGTTTAACCGGTACTTAACGTGTAAAGCGTGTTCGAATCAAAATGTCCAAATCGCGTTCAAATGATGGCCAAGTGGCCACGAGTCTCCTCATATTCTGGGATCGCAGTTACCAAGCATAAGGCAAGTTATTCGTGTTTTTTTTTTTAACAATAATAAGAAAGAAGTTAACTGTGCACAAAAGCGCTGAATTCGACGTGAAAGAAGCAGCCACGTTTTGGTCGAAAGCCCAAATCCCTATCTGCCAAGAATACCATTGTATTAATAAGTTGGAAAAACTTTTTGACGAGTGGAAAAATCTTAGCAAGAATAAAAACAAAACAGGCGCCAAACAAGCGGCTTTCGTTGACAATTTGGACAACCTTTTTGATGCACATGATTGCACATGCAAATGCAATGGATATGATATCAATTGAAGAGGATAAAAAATTCCTTGCAATGCAACGACAGAATGGACGTCAGGATCATTTAGGTGGCTTAGATGCATCACTGGCAGGCAAAGAAAGGCGGAAGGAAGCACGTGAAGAAAAGGAACGAGCTCGCGAGTGCAGAGAAACCATTCGTGTTGCTAATATTGCAGACAAAGGTAGTCATGTTGATTTATTTTACGGGATCTTTAAATAATAACAAAGACTGTATTAGATCTTCTGAAAGTGACAACAACAGTGATGCTTTGTCTGCTGTTCAAGAAGATATGGACATTTCAAGTTCAGATTTAGAATTATCCCCTATAAAAAGAGGCAGGAAAAGCTTTTTAGCATCCCGAGTTCTTTCAACGTTGGACAAATGGCAGATTTCAAATAATGCAGCTATGCGTTTGATTTCTGCGGTTGTTGAAGCTTTGGGTCATGATGTCGACGAATACGCTTTCAATACCAGAACTTTGCAGCGGCTGCGAGAAGATAATAGGAAAAATATATCTGAGTCAGCGAAGAAAAGCTGTAAAGACCTTGATAATTACCTTGCAACTCTTTGAATGTTCACATCATTTTGGCAAAAGTAGATTTTTTTAATTTTAGATGACTTCAGTGGTACATTGGGATAGAAAAATGCTTCCAGAATTGACTGGTCGAAAAAAAGTCAAAAGAATACCAATTATACAGTATAATTCGCTTAGCTGCATCGATAGTTAGCTGCATCGGCAAGATATCTGCATTATTTTTCCATTTTTTTGTGTGAATAGAAAATAGAAAAAATTAAGTTAGCTGCATTTTTAAGTTACCTGCATCGAGGCATTGTGCAAAGTACTCGAGGCAGCTAAGCGAATTATACTGTAATATCATATTCTGATGGTGAACAACTTTTGTGAGTATCAAAAGTAGTTGCATCCGCTGGCGTTGAAATATCTCGTGCAACCTTCAACATGCTAACAGAGTGGGGAATTTCGGATAAAATCGTTGCTGCATGATACAACTGCATCCAATTACAGAAGATTTAACGGTTTGGTAGTTTTGTTAGAACAGTTATTGGAACGCAGTTTGATTTATCTTCCATGCAGGCATCATATATGTGAATTATATTTACGAGCTGCTTTTGAATCAAGTGCTGGATCTTCAAGCGTTAATATCCCTCTGTTTGAACGATTTCAAATAGCATGGGCCAAAATTGACCAAAAACTCTTTAAATTTGGTATACTAAATGATTATGTCGCCACACGTCATTGATTTCTGTCGATGTCAATTGAAAAAAGATCATGCACGTAATGACTACCGCGAACTATTAGAGTTAACAATCCTCTTTTTGGGAATAGTTCCGGAAGGCCATAATTTCCGACCGCCTGGCCCTATGCATCATGCTCGCTGGATGTCTAAGGCAATTTATACACTGAAGCTATACCTTTTTCGAGAAGTCTTCCGTTTAACTAAACACGAAGAAAAGTATTTGCGTGATGTGTCTGTTTTATAGTGAAATTTTATGTACAATTGTGGTTTGGATCCCCGTTGGCCGTTGAAGCTCCTAATAGAGACTTTCAATTTATTCGGGCTATGTACAACTAAAGAGAAGTGGACGAGAGGATTTCAATGGCAGTGCTCAAAAAGAAATGTAATCATTTATGGTACCTGGCAGACGAAAATATCACATTGGCCCTATTCGATGATAACATTACAGTCGCAGAAAAACGAGAAATGGCATAGCGCTTATTAGCCTTTGCGGATGATACAGACAAGGATGAACATTCCGTTAAGCGCATTACATCAAATAGTATTAAGTTTTTCGATCAGTTGAATATATCGAAATCTTTTTTAGTCATAGATCCATCGAAGTGGCATGATCACGAATTTGCGACCTAAAATCGTAAATGCTCACAAAAAAAAAAAACAGAATTTTAACTAAAAAATACAGCATTTATGCCAAAAAATTCCTATATCAAACTTTTGGTTAACAAAGGCACCTCTTAACATTATCCGATCGGGCTAAAATTTTATAAATTTAAGTTTTACACCAAAACGAACAATTTGAGACCATTTAATTTTCGAATTTTTTTTCCTCCATACAAATAAGCCGAACCATGTGATTGAGGAAAGTTAGGTACGCTACGTCAAGGTGGTCATCCTTAAGGTAATATTATATAATATTGTTGGCAAATAAAATTAATATGTCTTATGAACCAACTTTGGCCAATGGCCTCTGCAAAAAATTTCGAACGATGCTTTGCGGGTATTCATATCAGGACTTAAACGAAGCCTAACAGACGTGCTTTTTGCTGCAAAGCAAAAAGATCTTCCGTCTGCTCTAGCGCTGGCACAGGAGGTTGAATCGAACCATAAGAGATATGCGTTCACAGCCAACTTTGCAACAAGCCAAGAGGATAGGAAACGTAAGCCAAATGCCCCCCAACAAGAAAAAACGTCTAAGCAGGCAGAGGTACAGCCAAGCGGTTCAAAGAATCAACTTTTCAGCAAGCATTCCAAACAGGGCCAATTCGGCCTGCGTGGTAGTCGACAAGAGCCAATGGATGTTGACCACTCTATTTCCAAATTCATTCAACCTACTCAATTCCCAGCTAATTCCCAAGCGGGCAGCCGCGTCCAACCGCACGAAGAACAACCAAAAGCAGCAAAGAGTAAACCATGTCACTCATGCAAGGCCTAACGTTTGGTGCATGTAATGGATAGTTCCGAGGGGGCATTGCCCCCGATGACCCATTCAGGAGAAGCTCTAGAATGTCGAGGTCTCCCACAAAAGGTGTGGCAATTACGGTGCAGGATCTCAGTCCCGGCGGAGCTGACAACGAAGAAAGTTGGTCCACAGATATCAACGTCGCCGTTACCCGGCAATCGCGGGGTTGTAGAGCCTAAAGAAGACCAGCGATTTCATCAACGTGCCAACGCAGAAATCATCAGCGAAGTCCCCATTAGGTTCCCCAATCCGGCCATTAGACCCGTCAGCGCTCAAGAACGAGAACCTGAAGAGCATCTAGGACACGATAAATGCCAAGATAAATACGGTACTGTGCGCATTTGAGACGCATCGTCATGTCACCAAGGAGACGAAAGGTGTAATTTTGGATCTGGCTGCTCTTAACGCTAGAGCGACCCAGCTGCAGCAAAGCACTGTCAAGAAAGCGGTCCACTCTTAGAGCATTGCTATGCAGATAGAGGCCGAGATGCAGAAAAAGCGTCCAGTGGCGTCGGCTACAAAAAACGTCGCAGTGAAGCCCCCGCCAGTGTTGGCTCCTCCAAACAAGGCTCTTAAAGTGGCTGTTACCAAGGCATAAGAGCCAAGCCCAGTCAGCTATGCGGCGGTTGCCAGGGACACTAGCAGCACGGAGGATTGGGCAAAGGTGAAGCCTAAGCGCATGCGCAAAAAGCCCGAGGCGCTTATACTAAAAAACACTGGCGAGGCATCGTACGCCGATATGCTGCGTAAGATGAGAGCAGATCCGAGCGTGAAAAAATAAGAAGGAGTCAACAGGGAGACTTACTGCTCGAGTTGGAGGGAAAAGCCTTCGAAAACGTACCCCTATATAGGGGAGCCATCGAGGAGTCCCTTAAGGAGATGGACCTGTAGCGGAATGGATGAGGCGACGACTGTAGAGGAACTCCATAGCTGTCTGGTCTCACAATTTCAAGGCATCAATGTTTTCCCAGATGATGTGAGAGGCATGTGCAAAATGCGAGACAGTACACAAACAGCGACGGTGATGCTCAGTGCAACCAATGCAATGCACTGTGCTTAAAAAGGGTTTGATAAATGTAGGCTGGTCACGTTACCGCATCAACCAGGATGTACGCCCTACAAGACGCTTCAGGTGCTTGGGATATCGCCAACTGCAAAGCAGCCGATCGATCCGACTGCTGTCTGCGGTGCGGCTTGAAAGGACATAAGGCGAAATTATCTGTGGCCTCGCCAAAATGCCTCGTATGCAGCGAGAATGTCGACAGGAACCACTCGGAACCACACACAAAGCTAACATTATAAGAGCCGCGATGATGCTGGACCCAATTAAACCCATCTAGCTGAATGTCAACCACTGCGCAGCAGCTCAGTGCCTCCTGGCTCACACTGCGGCGGAGCGCAACATAGACATCATGCTGTTAAACGAGCCCTACTCCTCGGGAATTAAAAACCCTTCGATGATTTTGGACGAGTTAGGCAAAGCGGCCATAAGGTTTTGCAGCCCTCTTCGCGTCCAGGAACTTGCCGATGCGTGGTATTGCATATGCGAGAGTGAGGGTTGTGCATATTTATAGCTGTTACGCCCCGCCTGGCTATTATTGAGGGCGACTTTAATGCCTGGGCAGCCGAATGGGGCAGCAGGGTATCCAATCCCAGAGGCCGAGCGGTGATAGACGCCATGATGATGCTGGACCTGATTTTGCTGAACGACGGCCGCGTGCCCACGTTTAACAACGAAAGGGGAATCTCATTCATTGACGTCACATTTGTTAGCATAGGATTAGTGGCTAACTCAAGCTAACTTAACTGGTTATTGCCCTTGGCTTTGAATTTTGGAATTGCACTTTTGAATTATTAAATGTTGCAGCTGAAGCAGGTTGTAGGCTGGAGCACCCTGAAGAACAAGTCGGGCTCCGCTGGACATCCAAGTGCAGGTGCACCCAAAGGCGAAAACTCGAAACTGCGTGTTTTATATATTTGGCATATTTAAATTATGCTATATATACGCAGCCAGAATCTAAGGAGTAACAATAATTAGATTCTGCCGAAAATAATTGCCTCGGTATGGTAGACAATATTTACCTTGCACCAAAGTCACGCTTCTATTAATTTTTCTTACTCCAGAAAAATGGGCGGCATCCTAAGATTTTATGTAAATTCACTTGTTAGAATTTATATAATTAATTAGGTGGAAGCGTACTTACAGTATATTGAGGCAGCATGTGCCGAAAAAATATTTTTTTTTCCAGGCTTGAGAGTCTGCGAGCGCACGTCCGACGTCTTGGTCTGTTCCTAAAAAAGCAGATCAAAGACAGTCACCGTGATCGATATGTCGATTGCCCTTGACCTAGTTACCAATGCAATTCGATTGCAGATAATTGCATTTAATTATTGGAACTAGTAACGATCACCAACAGATGGCGCTAATAGTCAATCGAAATATAGTTCAAAGGTCCGATCATAGATGGCGCTTTTGGGATGTTAAAAATTGGTATTGCCTACTTTTCGGTCGAAATTATTCGTTAAGTTATAACGAACGTGGAAATACAAATTCAACCAGTGACAAGTGCCACTTCAAATTCCCCCGACTAAAATCAGACTTGGTGGGGACATCAAGGCTGATATACACTTGGAGCTGGTACTTTATTGTTTGAGGTCCTTTGCAGGGTATTTACCTATGTAATTACCCTGAATATCCTCAACCTCATAATATGCAGACCCCTGCTTCTTTCTGATACGAGCCTTTAGAAAAGAAGGAGCTAGCTTCGCAGCAAAGCCTTTGGCGAAGTTGCTCTGTGGGAAATTTCGACGGACAATTTCCTGACCTTCTGTAAAGGAAACCTCGCGACTGCGCATGTTATAAGTCGCTTCATTGCGCGTATGTTGTTTTTGCATGCTACGTGCAGCTTGGTCTCGCATTATGTCTATCGAATCGTCTTTATCGAACGAAATTGATCGATCTTCGAGCAGGTTTAATCGTCTCAATAGCTCATAGTTTCTACCATTTGTCATCACATGTTGCCCAAACACCAACCGATACGGCGTGTTATTCATAGCTGTGTGTAAACTAGATCGTAATGAGCAACATATACTGCTAAGATTTTCATCCCAGTTGTTTTGATTTGGGTTTATATACGCTTTGATAGCAGCAATCACTGACCTATTGACTCGCTCTGAGGCGTTTCCCTGAGGAGCATAGGATGCCGTATACGCATGTTGCACGTTATACTTCTGCAACAAATTGTTGAAAGCTTGTGATTTAAATTGAACCCCGTTATCAGATACAAGAATTTCTGGGACTCCAAACCAATGGAACAATTCTTCTTCGACGTATGGTAAAATGGCATCCACCGAAAACTTTTTTTACCGGTTTAAGGAAGGGAAATTTAGTAAAATGATCAAGCACTATGAATATACCTATACTTCCGGACTTGGAACGCGGATATGGGTCTAAGTAATCGACATACAACCGATGGAAGAATCTTTGGCTTTCTGTTGGCCCAGCCAGCGAGGGCCTTAGAGTAACCTTAGGATGTTTAGTGCTTTTACATATATCGCACTTATTCACATACCTCCGTACATCTGCTACTAGATTCGGCCAGAAACAATACCGTAGAATTCGTTCGAGTGTTTTGTTAATACCACCATGAGAAGCTGACACGTTTTTGTGGGCCATTTGTAATACTTCCGGAACTAATTCCTTCGGAATCCAAAGCTTCCAAATAACATCGTCAGCTATTTGATCCTCCGGCGCATGTTCAGCACGCCGATAAACAAAACCATCAAGGATTTTAACATTGGATGTGGTAAATGCCTTTTTCTCCACCTCTTCTTTAAGAGCTTCATAATTTTCGGATTTGAAAAACGGCGATTGTAAATCTACGCACAAGCCGTTGTCAAGTGCTGAAAGGTCTTCCGTAAAAACTCGGGACTGAGTATCAGGAACAATATTTTTGTTTCCTTTTCGACGCTGAATGTAAAAGTCATAGCCTTGCAATTTCAGTGCCCATCTTGCTAATCGGCTACTGAGATCATTTTGGAACATAAGCCATTTCAAGGACGCGTGATCGGTAATAACTGTAAACGCATGCCTTCGACGTAAGGGCGGAATTTTTTTATACACAGAAAAGCGGCTAAGCATTCTTTTTCGGTAACGGAATAATTGCGCTGACACGGATTAAGCTTCTTTGACATAAAGGATATGGGAACCTCCTCACCGTCATCTGTAGCTGCATCAGCACACCGCCAACACCAGTATGGCTTGCATCGCAATGTATATAAAAAGGACGAGTAAAGTCAGGGGTGTGTAACACAGGGGCTGTGCTCATTTGAATTTTTAAGGATTTGAACGCCTCGTTGGCTGCATCTGACCATTGAAAACGCTGTTTTCCTTTTAGAGCATCAGTTAAGGGAGTAGCAATTGAAGCAAAATTACGTATAAATTTCTGGTACCATCCTGTCACCAAGGAATCTGCGTAATTGCTTAACAGAACGTGGCGGTGGATAACACAGCCCCACAAAAAAAAAAAGTGTCATGATCTGGGTATGCGGCATATGCAGTTATATAGATTTTGGCTGATTTCGCTGATTCCGAATCCAGCGTCAGAATTTCGTCATCACGTCTGGATTTCGACATAACCTCAAAAAACTGAAAATCCTTTCAATGGCCCCCAAAAGTTATAGCATCCTGATCCGGGCATGCGATATATGTTTTAATATGTATTTTGGCCTTCTAAGCCCGAATCCGAAGTCAAAATTTACCTAGAACGTCTCAGTTTCGACTTAACCTCAAAAAACTCGAAAATTTTTTAAAGCCCCAAAAAATAATGGGGGGTCATGATCGGGTCATGCGATATATGTTTCTATATGTTTTTGGACCTTCCAAATCCGAATCTGAAGTCAAAACCTGCCTATCACGTCGGAATTTCAACATAACCGGAATTTCTCGCATGCAGAATTTACTTTTCTGAACATTTATAGTCAGACCAGCGTTCTATAAACAGGATGCTATGTTCGTAAGAACTGCTATATGACGTTCGAAGGTATCTGAAACTATTAGAAGATCATCGAGGTAGATATATACTTCATGTTTCAAGCAGGCAGGAATAACTCGATCCATTAGCTTTGACATGGTCGACGGAGCGTTAGTAAGGCCAAAAGGCATTACTGTAAACTGGTAGAGTGGTCTACCTGGCACTGAAAAAACCGTTTTTTCTCTTGAAGAAGCGTCAAGTGGGATTTGCCAATAGGCATCTTTTAAGTCAAGACTCGTTATGTATTCCGCTTTTGGGAGTCGACTAAGCAAACCTTCAATAATGGGCATTGGATATGCATCCTTCAGTTCGCTTAGTTTCCCCAATACCTACAGGCAATAATTGAAACTCTGTCCAAAAATCGATCCCTAGGTACAGCGATTGTTTCAGCGTAGTAACAATATAGAGTGTTAAATCCTTGCTTTTGCCATTTTACTCTATTGCAGTGCGAAGTTTTCCGAGAATTTCTTGACCTTTTCCATCTGCAGTCTGTACATTGCAATTTAAGGGTCTATATTCTATTTCTTCTTGCAAAATATCTGTCGCTAAGCTTCCGCCTATGCACCTGATTGACGCACCAGTATCCATTAGGCCAGATATTGATCGACCTAACATAGAGACTGTGGCATACGGCCGCATATCTGGTGACATAATACCAGATATTGACTAAGTATTTTCCCCATTAGGTTTATAGTACAAGATTTTTATGCGCTGAGACGAACGGGATAGAGTTTTTGAAGAATCGAGTTCGTGAGAGGAAGAACTTAAATCTTCAGGAGGAAAGTCAGGTAAGTTTGTCAAGTCAGGTGAAATTTGAGTGAAACAACTATGCGTCACTCGGTGCTGGTGGCTCTCGAAACCATCTGTTTGCGTGCCCCTTTCCAACGCACTTGGCAGTTTTTTGGCGCGCTGCACTGAGAGCACGCTGGCTTGTAAGTGTCAGCTTTGCCACAACCGTAGCAGAATACTCTGCGTTCCGATATGCAGTCTTGATAGCGGTGGCCCCCTTTACCGGAATTCCAACAGGACACGTTGACTGCGGCTGATTCCGGGTCTTCTTCTCCTAAATCAACTTCTGTTGACGCCTCAACCTCATGCACTAGACGACGAGGGGCTGGTTGGGGTTTTCGTACCACGGGCCTAAGCGTTTGGAAGAAGGATTCCCTGGTACGGATAATACGAGGGTCGTTTGATAAGTCCGTGACTTTTTGTATTTGCCGCGCACCTGCTCTAAATACAACACTGCTCCTGTCAGCAGTTATCGATTAACAGCTGACTGTAAAATTTTGAGAAAGCTGCGTTTTTTGGTTTGCGTTTTATAGGCATTGAAAGCAGACGATCTCGTGAATTTTAACGAAAATGGAAAAAAGTGAATTTCGTGTGCTAATTAAGCATTATTTTTTGCGTAAAAAATCCATCACCGAAACCAAGGAAAGACTTGATAAATATTATGGGGACTCTGCACCATCAATTTCAATGGTTAAGAAATGGTTTACTGAGTTCCGTTGTGGTCGTACCAGTACAAGTGATGCCGAACGTTCAGGTCGCCCAAAAGAGGTCGTCATGCCAGAAATCGTCGACAAAATCCATGGAATGATATTGGATGATCGGAGAATGAAAGTGCGTGAGGTAGCTGAGGCTGTAGGCATCTCAACTGAACGGGTACATCACATTTACATGAATATTTGGACATGAAAAAGCTTTCCGCGCGATGGGTGCCGCGATTGCTCACACACGACCATAAGCGCAACCGTGTGACCATTTCAAAGGAGTGTTTGGCGATGTTCAACCGCAATCCAAACGAATTTTTGCGCCGTTTCGTTACCGTAGACGAAACATGGATCCACCACACCACACCAGAGACCAAAGAACAATCAAGACAGTGGGTTTCTCCGGGTGAACGTGCACCAAAGAAGGCCAAGGTGGGTCTGTCGGCCAACAAGGTCATGGCCACAGTTTTTTGGGATGCACAAGGTATCATTCACATCGATTACCTTGAAAAGGGTAAAACGATCACCGGCGAATATTATTCAGAGCTTTTGGACAGATTCGATATTGATTTGAAGCAGAAACGACCGCATTTGGCGAAAAAAAAGTGCTGTTCCATCAGGACAATGCACGGGTGCACACGTGTGTAGTCAGCATGGCAAAATTTCATAAATTGGGCTACGAACTGCTACCCCATCCAGCATATTCTCCAGATTTAGCCCCCTGTGACTATTTTTTGTTTCCAAACATGAAGAAATGGCTCGGCGGTAAGAGATTCGGGTCAAATGAAGAGGTCATCACAGAAACAAACGACTATTTTGAGGGCCTTGAGAAACCTATTATTTGGAAGGAATAAAAAAATTGGAAAAACGCTGGACTAAATGTATAGAGCTAAAAGGAGATTATGTTGAGAAATAAAACGCTTCTTTGACGAAAAAAATATATTTTATTCAAAAAGTCACGGACTTATCAAACGACCCTCGTACGTCGAAGCTGGCCAATAGTAGTTACATCCTGATATAGCAGCTCGTGCTGTATTTCAGGCAAAAGATTAGAGCGTATCGATTCTAATAACGAAGCTTCGGCTAACGGCACAGATAATTTATCCGCTAATAACACAACGCTTTCATAGAATTCGTCAAAGGATTCGCATTCTCTTTGCTTTCGTCGATGGATTTCGGAGCGCTTCGGAATTTTGTGACGTCTCGTTGTCGCAGTATATTTGTTTTTCCTGTGGGAAAATGTTTAAAAGTTTCACCATGGCAAACATTGAGAACTTACCTACACACGGAAGAAAAAACTTGTTGTCAGTAGAGAAGATGTCGACGTGTAACATCTAACAATTGAAGGAGGGAACTGGCATTTTTGCCAACTCTTGGGGTGTCGATCATATTTTGCTTTTGAACTGATCCTAGAATCCTGAACTCTTTCACTCGAAAGCCTCAACATTTGTACCATACAACGAATCAAGATTCCTTGCAGTACTGTGGAGCGGATGTTAGGGTATTGTTGGGTCGCTAGCACGCGCTGGTATCCGGCTCAGATGTGTCGGCAATGGGGGGTTCAAATGATAACCGCAACAACGGTGCTCACGATAGTAATAAAAAAATTTCAATAAAAGAATTCGCTTGCTATATTGCCAAACAACTAAATAAGATCAGATAAACAAAAAGGGGAAAAAGGGACAGGTCAGTCAGACACACAAGAGCAAAAAGTACAGCAGCCTTTTTAGCTCCCTCCAATATTCGGAGAGGCCATATCCCCACCCTTCCATGATCGCCATGTGCAACCGTATAATCGGCGATCCCTTATGGCTACCTAACGGTCAATACATTTCCTTACTTCCGTCGCCCATGACTCCCGGAAACAACTAAAATTTAGCTATGATTCATTATAAAGTTTATTAACTAAGAGTGAAATTCCTATTTGCGCTATAATTCATTATTGTTTTCTTTTTAATTACACTATTCTAGAGGTACTATTAAGTATTTATTTATTAGGTAGGAAGGCTAAACTATCGTATTCATTATGGGTTTTCTGTATCTTCAGTATTTTTAATATGTAACAATTAGAACAAGTATTATTTGTGCTGTATTATTTCGTCTAATCAAAGTTCAGTGTAAAAGGAAATGCAAGTGGCTGCAAGAAATAATAATGGATCAGGCAGTATTACCCTTTTTATATAGGTATTATTTCTCTTAAAAAAATTAAAAATATTTTTTTAAAAAAAAAATAACCTTAACAATGAATCATTTGTCATTGTTACTGAGTCGAATAAATGATCCGTCTGTAACGAAGACTAAGATCAACGCTGAAGCCAAGTATAAATTGAAACACGAATAATTTCAGTGAGCGTCTTTATTTTAAAACTGTCAGCTTAAGACTAAATGTACAGAGTTTTGATCGGCTCGAAGTGAGTCGTGAGAAACGGAAATGTGTTTGTCAGCAATTTTATTTATTTGTGTTTAAGTGCATGCAAAAAGAATGATGAAGTTATACAACAATCATGCGCTTTACTTTTTTGTGGATTCAAGTTTCGTTACGTTATGTTGTGTATTTATGCACGCGCAAGATTGTATACGCGTTGTTTTTGTTAGGTTTAAGTTAATGTAAGCGTAATATGAGAAGCATATAATCTTGGTAATGCAGTTGGGTTTGTATCCTGTGTTTGCATAATTGTTTTTGTTGTTTTTAGTTTTAAGTAGATACAAACTATACAAAATGTAAGGCTAATGAGAGATACAATAATGGAGACTGTAATATTATTATTTGATATTAGTTTTACAATGTCCTTATGTTCTATTGGTTTTATTTTTATTAGTTCAATGGGTGTGTACAATGGGGTTAGATTTATTTCGGGATTTAGCTGGTTTTCGTTTAATGTTATTTTTCCTATTTTAATTTTACATTGTTTGATTGTTATTATTTTATTGCCGTTAATTGTTACATTTTTATTTATTTCTTGGCAATCTTGTTCTATAATAGTATTCTTTATGTTCCAAGTAAGGATATTGTTTGGTTCAACGTATTTAATTATCTGGTTAACTGTTGTGGGGACAAAATTGCAAATTGGTTTAGTTCTTTTTATAATGTTCTTAATACATTCGTTACTTATTTCTTTACAATTTTGATTATAAATTTTGCCATGTTCTTCAAAATAAGTATCTTTTTCGTTGTGATCGAGTTGGTACCCGTTATTATCTGGGTAAGGTATTATGTTAATTGTGTGGACAGTTTTTTGCTTAATGGGGATATGTGCTATGATAAGTATTTGGTTAGTACTAATCCAGGTTGATGTTTTAATTTGTAAGATGTTACTGTTGTCAACGTTCTCTAGTCTGTCGTAATTGAGTAATTTGGGATTAAATAGTCCTAGTCGCGAAAGTTGCATTCCCATTGCAATGTCTTCTATATACTCGGTAAATTGGGTAAGTTCGTATATTAACTGTTCTCTGTCACTATGTTCGTCTAAGAATTCTTTTGTTCTTTGTATGTTACTGTTAATGATTTGAATTATGTCATTTATTTCATGTAAATTTATTGAACTTGTTGCTACTGATTCTAATTGTTTTTCAATCTTTGTTCGGTCATTGTTATCTAATGTTCCAAATAAATATTTAAACGCTGATCCTACTATGTTGATTAGTCCTCGTTTCTGTCTATTTGTCTGGTGTAAAGTTATTCCGCTAAGTTCTCTTCGCATTTTATTGTACAAAAGGTCAATTTGGGGAATATTAGTGTAGTTAGTTATCTTATTGTTAAAATAGTGGGTTAGGTTATCTATATCGGAAAGGTTTACGCGAAGACAATGATGTTCGTATTCTGAAGGGATTTGAATCGATTTATCGGAAAATAGGAGGTATCCGTGGTTAGTGTCAATGTTGTTGATTTGAAGTTGTTGGGTTTGGCATAATTTTGTAGACGTGAGGAGGAGTATTATGATGAACCAGGGGCCTGCGGAATGGGAAGTTCATTAATTTTTTTCTGTTTTTTAAATTGGGTTTTGTAGTAATGTGTCTCTCTATTCCTATTGGTGATTTTATAATGGTCTTCGTCAGTCTGTTCGACGTTTTTTGTTAATTTAAAAGGGTTTTCTAATTTCCCTTTTTGCAATGGTCCTTTTCTATATCTAGTGTCGACGTTGTATTCTGTGCGGTCTTTGTTTATTTCGTTAATTTTTATTTCCTTGTTGTGTTGTGTATCTAGAATTGGTTGTCCAGCATAAATAAATATGTGGGCAGGAGTTTGTCCAGTAGTGTCATGTTTGGTTTTGTGGTTGTAAATGTAAAGAATCGTTTCTATTTTACTGAGTTTAGCTTCATTGTCATCGGAATTGTTTATGATACGGATTTTTTCGTTTATTGTTTTATGGAGCCTTTCTATATCTGCAACACCTGTTTTTGTGGTATTGAGTTGTAATTCTACGTTTTCAGTTTCGAGCCAACGTTTGAGGGCTAAACTAGAAAATGCGCCATCTCTGTCTGCCTTTAGAATTTCGGGTTTCCCCAACTGATTGAATATGCGCATTAGAGCATTTTTGCATTCTATCCAATCTTTTGTTTTAATCTGCTCAAGGGTGGCGAATTTTGAATAAATGTCAATACAACTCAAATAGTGATTCCCTTCAGAGGAATAGATATCTATTACAAATTTATCGCGGCAATGTTCGGGTTTAGGGGTGACTTTCATTGGCATTTTTGTATTTCGGTGTTCAGTTTTTGCTAAGTTACAAACTTGACATTCGTTAATTATATTTTGGATGAGGAGTTGGCTATTTGGAAAGTAGTATGTCTCGCCGAAAAGTTTAACAGTTTTCTGTATTCCGGGGTGTAGAAGTTTTTCATGTGTTTTTAGAATTAGTTCTTTGAAATTTGCGTATGTGGGAATGTTTTTTAGTAAGATGAGGCTTCGGAAAATCTTTGTATATCTTGGATTCATTGTCTCTTTATATGCTTTTTGAATTACTTCGAAATCTGCATCGCTTTCGATGTACAGAGCGCTGTTTTTTGAACAAAAGTAGTCGAGTAGATATCGTTTGGCTATTTCAGGGGTCATTTCTTCATATGAAAGGTGTATAATTTGTTTTTTGAAGTAAGTTTCTATTTCTGTTTTATTGGGACCTTTGGTAAAGATGATTTGTCTTTTATGTTGATTGATAGCTTTCTCTGATAGTCCGATCAAATTGCTACTGTCTTCTTCAGCACTATGTTGTGTAGATTCACCAAAAAATGTTTCTTCTATCTTTACTCTAGAAAGTGCGTCTGCTACGTAATTTTCCTTTCCTTTTATATATTTTATGTCGAAGTCATATTCCGAAAGTCTAATTTTCCATCTTGTTAATTTTGAATTAGGTTCTTTTAATTTGTGTAGCCAGCACAAGGGTTGATGGTCAGAAGCTACTTCGAAATGTCGTCCTAACAGATAGTGTCTGAAGGTTTTAGTGGCCCAAACTATTGCTAATAATTCTTTTTCTATGGCGCTATAATTGATTTCATGTTCATTTAGTGTTCTGCTGATGTAACTAATAGGGTGTCCGTCTTGTGATAAAACCGCTCCTAAAGCTACATTGCTGGCATCTGTTGTTAATGTAAATTTCCTTTCGAAATTTGGTATTTTTAGGATCGGATCTTCAGAGATTAATAATTTTAACTTTTGGAATGCTTCTAAATATTCTAAACTGTTTATATCTATTGTTGCTCCTTTCTTTAGGCACTTGGTCAGGGGTTTGGCAATGTCTGAAAAGTTAGGTATAAATTTCCTATAATATCCTGTAAGTCCTAAAAAGGCTTTAATTTCTTTAGCTTTTCTTGGTAGCGGATATTTAACTATAGCTTTGATTTTATCCGGGTTTGGTTTAATCCCGTCTTTAGTAATAACATGTCCTAAGAAAGTTGTCTCTTGTTTTAAGAACTCGCATTTATCTAGTTGTAATTTTAAGTTTGCCTGTGATAATTTTTCGAAAACAGCTTGTAAGGCTTGAAGATGTTCTTCTAAAGATGTGGAGAAAACTATGATGTCGTCTAGGTATACTAGACAGCATTTATTTAAAAGTGGACGGAGTAAATTGTTCATGCATCTTTGAAATGTAGCGGGGGCATTTTTAAGCCCAAATGGCATTCGTGTGTACTCGTAGTGTCCATATTTTGTAGAGAAGGCAGTTTTGGCTATTGACTCTGAGTCCATTTCTATCTGATGAAAGCCCTTTGCAAGATCTATTGTTGTGAAATAATTTGACCTCCCTAGTTTCCCTAATATTTCATCTATGTTTGGTATGGGGTATCTGTCGTTTATTGTTATTTCGTTCAATTTCCTATAATCTATTACGATACGAAGCTTCTGCTGTCCAGAAGCATCTAGTTTTTTAGGTACGACCCAAATGGGGCTACAGTATGGCGAATTACTTTCTCGGATAATGCCCTGTTCTAACATATCCTGGATCTGTTTTTCTACTTCCTTTTCATATGTCTGTTGGAAACTATAAACTTTAGAGTAGACGGGGATATTGTGTGTGGTGTTAATAATATGTTTTTCTTGGTTTGTGAACGTGAGCTTGTCACCTTCGCGAAATTGGATGTCTTGGTATTTTGCCAGTAGATTAGTTAGTTTCAGTTTTTCTTCTACGTTAAGGTGTTCTAATCGGAACAAATTCTCCTGAAGTGTGGAGGTTTCTAAGTAAGTGGGGTCTTGTGGAAATGAAGGGTCCATTTGAATATGGTTCTGTTCTATAATGTTGTTACCGTCTTTTATCTTGTATATTTTGTTAAATAGAGTGGCAGTTTTCTTTTTATAGTCGATTATTGCTTTGGCTTCGGACAACAATTTGCGTCCAATCAGCATGTCATAATGATCTGAGAACTGGTGGATCAAGAACTCTTGGGCAATAGGGAAGTAGTTGTTAGGTGGTATATTCGTAAGTTCATTAATTATTAACGGGCCATTACTGGTGTGGATTAGGTAATTGGTTTCTTGTGTTGGTGTTTGAAAAATATTTCGCGTGAGCATATTTATCGTAGATCCTGTATCAATTAGACATTTCAATTCGGTATTATTATGTTTGATCGTTATATATTGGCTTGATCCGGGGCTACTAGCCGAAAATTTTCTGCTTGTTCGGGGTCGTCTGGTTCGTTGTCATTTGTTGTTGGTGTCTCCTCTTCTGTTGTTTCTGAATTGTCAAAGTTCTGTTCAGGGGGACATTGAATTAATTCTGGGGTATAGTTCGATTGATAGGGATAAGGCTGAGGTTGAAAATATTCTGGATAGTAGGGATAATAGTAATTATAGTTATAGGGATATTCGGGTTGATTTGACGATACTTCTTGGTATCTTAGCTCTTCTATGCTCATTTTAGACTGTCCGCTGTCTGATGGTCTCTGTCTTTTTACTGGGTTATTAGTCTGTACGTTTCCGGTTTGTGGATATGTTGTAGGCATGTGAGTGTGGCTAGGTCCAAAGCGATTTTGGTCAAAAATATTTTGTCGGTTAAAAGCTGTGTTTGGTCTGGGTGCTTGTGTCAGTGGTATGTTAGGTTGTGGGTAGATAGGTCTATTTTGATATTGAGGTATCGGACTTGTGTTAAACCTGGGTACATGAGAATATGCTTGGTGATAGGGTTGATAGATGTTGTTATAGAATGGTTGGAAGGGTGCAAGGGGTCTGGTTTGATTGCTCATTTGCCTGTTTTGGGGAGTGTTTGTTACTTTATTTGGAATTGAAGTTGGCTTTATATTATCTTTACTTGAGGTTGGTGCCTCGTAAAGACCTTTTTCTTGTAATATGTTTATTAATGATCTCAGGTTTGGAATATTACAGTTAATTATTCTGAGATAAATGTGGCTTGGAAGTTTTTGAATTAAATTTTCGATGCTGGTTTGTATTAATCTAGTATATAGAGTGGTTTCAGTAATATTGTTTTCTAGTTCTAATTTACTTATAAGTATCTGCCGTTTTCTTTCGGCTTCTTCAAGGAAATGACGAACGTTACCTCGATATTGTGTGTTCCTGAATTCCTCTAGAAGTTGGTGGTTCGGTGCTTGGGGCTTGTAGTTAAGTATAAGTTGAGTCCTGAGTTCACTCCAGCTGCTTAGGTTGGTCACTCCGAGGGTGCGGATAACATCGCCACTGATGTTCCGTTCGATGTGTCCAAAGATTATTAACTTCTGCCTTTCATCTGTAGTCTGATAAAGAGCCAGGATGAAGTCGATGCGACTGATGAAAGTGTACAAGGTGTTAGGATCTCCGTTGAAAACCTCGATTGCGTGTATTTGTCTTTCGACTTGAATCATATTCGAGTCAGACAGTTCTATTTGTGTTGGCGCTGCTACTGCCATTGTGGTTTGTTGGTTTTGAATTTTGATTAATGTTCGTGTATTTGCTGTTGGTTTATTTGTCGGTTCGTAACTTGGATAGGGTTTCTTGTTGTTCGCTCACTTATTATTATTATAATGTTTCACTTAGTTGCCCTGTTATCATTATAATTCGTTTTAGTTGTAGTTGAGTTTATTTAGTCTTCACTTAATTTAGCTGTTATTATTATGGTTCGCTTAGTTGTAATTAAGTTTATTTAGTTTTCACTTAGTTACACTGTTATTATTTTTGTTCGTTTATTTCTGGTTAAGTTTATTTAGTTTTTGCTTAGGTTACACTGTTATTATTATTGTTCGTTTATTTCTGGTTAAGTTTATTTAGTTTTTGCTTAGGTTAACTGTTGTTATTGTAGTTCACTTAGTTGTAGTTACGTTTATTTAGTTTTCACTTAGTTTAGCTGTTATTTTGATGGTTCACTTAGTTGTAATTAAGTTTATTTATTTTCACTTAGTTACACTGTTATTATTATTGTTCATTTATTTCTGGTTAAGTTTATTTAGTTTTCGCTTAGGTTAACTGTTGTTATTGTAGTTCAGATAGTTGTAGTTACGTTTATTTTAGTTCTTCACTTAGTTTAGCTGTTATCATGTGTTGCACACTTTGCTATTTCGCTTTGTTTTGAGTAACCTTTTGTGGATTTACTACCCAGCGAATTCAAAGGCGTCTTCTTAAAATTTGATACAATTTTAAGTTGTTCACTTTCACAATCACTCTGTGGTTTCGGATATGTTGTTGGTTTACAAAAAAATTTTTTTTTTTTCTTTCGAACCAATTGTACCGATTTACCGACGCGAGATATTGAAGTTGTAGTTCTTTAGCGGATGATACACAGAGAATTGAATATGTTTAATATCGCATCAACTAGTATCATCCTACCGGCTGCGCCACTTACGTAGTTACTATTTCGAGTCGAATAAATGATCCGTCTGTAACGAAGACTAAGATCAACGCTGAAGCCAAGTATAAATTGAAACACGAATAATTTCGGTGATCGTCTTTATTTTAAAACTGTCAGCTTAAGACTAAATGTACAGAGTTTTGATCGGCTCGAAGTGAGTCGTGAGAAACGGAAATGTGTTTGTCAGCAATTTTATTTATTTGTGTTTAAGTGCATGCAAAAAGAATGATGAAGTTATACAACAATCATGCGCTTTACTTTTTTGTGGATTCAAGTTTCGTTACGTTATGTTGTATTTTGTATGTATGCACGCGCAAGATTGTATGCGGTTTTTTTTTTGTTTTTTTTATTTTAAATTTAATATAAAAAGGATATTATTTTATTTTATTATTTTTTTAGGAGGTTGTCCCTTAAAATTTTTTTTTCCCACGACGAAAGATCTTCCGTTTTGTAGATGTGTTATATTTATGGATTTATGTTATTGGGTTAAATTTATATTCACTCACAGAACAACAAAATGAACAAATCTGTGTTGGGGGGGGCCGGGCACGCAACTGCATTGCACTACAAGTGACTGTTAGGTCAATTGATTATTATAAATTTGAGATATTTTTTTTTTTTTGAAACTGTATTAAGACATAGAGAAGGGAGTGCTTAACACGTGGCAAGACCAAAATTATAGATTTTACACCACGAGCATTTCAATTTGTACACTTTTTACCTTAGCCTAAAAGCACATTTTACATTCATTATTTTCCTAACTCGATAACTGCAGCAACGCGCCACATTCTCTTTCAATAAATTTACGGTCTTTGTTTTCTGGGTAGAGTTAGATACTCTGCATTTTAAATGTCTTTTCTTTTAAAAATTTTTTATCTGTTTGGGGAACACGTGATTTTTTTTTTTTTTTTTTTTTGTTCTATTATGTCATTGTGTTGTTCTGTTTTAGCACTGGAATTTTCATTAACTGGTTGGTGCCCTTGGCTTTGAATTTTGGAATTGCACTTTTGAATTATTAAATGTTGCAGCTGAAGCAGGTTGTAGGCTGGAGCACCCTGAAGATCAAGTCCTAAGATTTTATGTAAATTCACTTGTTCGAATTTATATAATTAATTAGGTGGAAGCGTACTTACAGTATATTAAGTTTTTCATTAAAAACTTTGAGTCAGCATGTGCCGAAAAAATATTTTTTTTCCAGGCTTGAGAGTCTGCGAGCGCACGTCCGACGTCTTGGTCTGTTCATAGAAGAAGAGATCAAAGACAGTCACCGTGATCGATATGTCGATTGCCCTTGACCTAGTTACCAATGCAATTCGATTGCAGATAATTGCGTTTAATTATTGGAACTAGTAACGATCACCAACAGATGGCGCTAATAGTCAATCGTAATATAGTTCAAAGGTCCGATCATAGATGGCGCTTTTGGGATCAACCAGCGACAAGTGCCACTTCACATTTTGAAAAAAAATAAAAAAATTTATGTGACAGGCAGAAGGAGGCGTGGGAGACCCAATAAATAGTATATATTCTTGATCACTAGTTGAGTCGATTGAGCCATGTCTATCTGCTTGCGCGAACGCACAGATCTCAGATATTAAAAAGCTGAAAATACCAAATGTGTCAAGAAGATTCCTGGTTACTATAAGCATATCAAGCTTATTTGAAATGTTAGGTGTTACGCCCACTGACCCTGCAAATCAATAACTTTATTTTTAAAGTCGATTTATGAGTGGCGCATAAAATGTATACAGTTTTCTTATTTCGTCAAATACTAAGCTGATAAACATATCTAATATTCTCCAAATTCGATCGAACAATAAACACTAAAATTATTTATGAAAGTTTGAACATAACACCAAGTGCCTATATCATGATAACAAGGGAGACGGAAGCATGCACATATGTATGCATATGTGTATGGATTAACAAATTAAACAACACATGAACAAAGGTCAAAGGGTGTCCCACTACCGCATTCCTGTTGCTCTCCTCTTCATTTTCATCGAAAATATCTGGCTGAGTGACCTACTGGATTATTTTTTTGAGGCTTTCTCTATCAGTGGACTAGATTGTGAGCCAAGTTTTTCGCTAAAAAGAAAAAAAAATTCACTTAAATGGAAAACTTGCCTCTTTCAGAATAATCTGGTTCCTGAAGCAGTTAACAGTTTTATATTTTGTATCCATAGTATATGTCATTGTCAATGCACTGTGCACCGTAGCAGCGTCTAATCAAACTGCATCGCTGTTGATAGACAGGGCATCAGCAACAAAATTGTATTTGCCTGCTTTGTACAAAAGTTTGAGATCAGTCACATCGATGCGAGCCCTCCAACTCTTGATTTTAACGTTGGGGTTTGCTTCGGATATCGCAAACGTAAATGGCTGATGAGCCGTGAAAACTTTTAATTCCCTTACTTCATAGCGGTAGTGTCGCAGTTTTCCCAGCGCGTACACTATTGCTAGGAGCTCATGTTCATTGGTAGCATCATTTCATTCCCTATCTTTAAGTGTTCTGGAAATCATGGGGATCGGACGACCCCATTGATCAAGTACTGCGTCAATTCCGTCGGCTGAGGTAAAATCAAACCATTTTGTATAGTCCGGATAGCCCAACATGACGTTTTCGGAAGAAAAAATGTTTTTCATGCCTCTGGTCGTCATTGAGAACGATTGGTATATTTTTTGGCCCTGTCCTTGCTTACAGTTCCGATTTCTTCTTAGAGATATCTTTGTGTGGTTAGTTACAATAAAGATTAGGAGGCAGTTTTGAAAAAATGCGCCACTATCATGTCGTGGAGACTCTTGTGTACCCAGTCCACATGTTTTATGTGGTCGTCCTCAGTTTTGGAAAATGTTACGACGTTCGCGTAACACGATCTATCATTTTATTCACGCTTATTTACTTCTTTCGTTTTTTAACCCGAAAGGCTAAAATACAGCATTCGTGCCTCTCCCGCGTTCGCCCGACTTTAAATCACATTTCTTTCACATTTGTCCATTTTTTATAAACAACCGATATTGGTTTTTTTAAGGGGACCTGGACTTCCGAAAAATATATATATCGTAATACCGTTCTAAAGAAAGCATTTGATTTCGGAGACGACAAAATTTGGTACACCTAATGGATATGGGTATAGTTTTAAATTATTGGAAATGATGGAGTAAAACGCGAGGCGATTTAGTTAAAGTTAATAATTGTTTTATTTGACATAAGCGCGACGGCGATGTGAGTCGTTCGGAAGTTAACAAAAGAAAAAGAAAGTTTCCAGAAAAACAAAAAAGAACTGATTCAGATCAGTGTGACCAAATTTCAGTATATGGTTGTTGCCAAATTAACATATGTAATACTTTTGGTATTTCAATACTCCTTCTCAACAACATAATCAGAAACAATTCATTTCAGTTATACATTTTAAATGCTTGTTTTTCTATAGGTTTTTTATTAATATATCTGATAACATGGCATTTGTACTTATATATTTTACATCAATTTCCTTTTTGGAATAAAGTTCCCTAACACAGTGGTACTTTATGTCGATATGCTTACTTCTATTATGTAATACGGCGTCTGCCACCCTGTGCAGGGTCGTCTGCGAAGAGGAAATCAACCTGGCTCTCGTCCAGGAGCCATGGTTGATCGGTGGCCACATCCGTGGACTATCATGCGGATCATGTAAGTTGATATATGACCGCACGGGAGGTGCCCCTCGCACTGCTATTATTGTTAATTGCAATGTGAGACACTTCCCTTTATCAAATTTCATCCACAGAGACCTGGTGGCAACGGCTATTGAGGTAGCCACGGCTGAGGGCGTCCGGGAGGTTGTGATCGCCCTCTGCCTACTTCCCGGGCGACGTGGATGACGTTCCCCCACAGAGGTTCAGGGGCTGGTGGAGTTCTGCCGCTTACACAACAAGCCGCTCGTGATCGGCTGTGATGCCAACGCGCATCACACGATCTGGGGAAGCAGCGACGTCAACAAACGTGGTGAGTCCCTTTTAGAATATCTATTGTGTTGTCAATTAGATGTTGCTAACATAGGGTGTAAGCCAACTTTCATTAATGCCATTAGGGAAGAGGTTCTGGATCTTACCCTAGTCAGTAACTCTATTGGGAGTTCACTGGTGAACTGGCGGGTCACAGACGAAGCCACGTTGTCGGACCATCAGCACATCAGGTTCGACCTACCTAGCCAAGTCGAGATCCGTCAGAACTCCTTCTGCCCCAAAAAGACCAAGTGGGATCTTTTTAAAGCCTCTGTGGCTTTTAAAGCAGATTTGTTGATCAGCAACCCAAGTTCTATTAGTGAGATAGAACTTGCTGCCAACCTGCTTCAAGATGTGCTCATCACATCCTTCGAGGACAGCTCTGTTCGGAAGGCCCTAGAGGTCAACCGTAAAGTTCCATGGTGGAACGAGGAACTATCCGCACAACGAAGGAAGGTTAGAAGCCTTTTCAATAGGGCCAAAGCTAATCGTGTCAGCTGGGACGTCTATAGGGACGCCCTAACTAATTATAATAAAAACATTAGACGTGCCAAACGCGATACGTGGCACAGCTACTGTGGTAGCATTGAATCGCTACCGGAGGCAGCGAGACTGCACAAAGTATTAGCTAAAGGGTCGTCTAATGGTATAGGGCTTCTTAAAAGAGCAGATGGCTCTTTCACCCAAGATCGCAGGGAAGCACTTGATCTTCTGCTTCAAGTCCACTTCCCAGGTTCGGTGGCGAACCCAGATCTATCCAGTCAAGATGACGTCACCACGTCACCGGACTCACGTGGCTCCAATTTATCGGGAACCATCTTCGACCCTGAAAAGGTCGAATGGGCTGTAGATTCCTTCGCTCCCTTCAAAGCCCCAGGGGGCGATCAAATCTTCCCAGCCCTTTTACAAAACAGCCTGGATCATATTCTCGATCCGCTGGTCGGCCTGTTTAGAGCTAGTCTCACTTGGGGATACATACCCGTCTCTTGGAGGAGAGTCAATGTGGTATTCATTCCCAAACAGGGGAATCGTCCCCAGGACCAACCCAAATCCTATCGGCCGATCAGTCTCACCTCCTTGCTGCTTAAGACAGCGGAAAGGCTCATAGACCTTCACATACGGTGCTCTCTGCAAACAACTTATCCTCTGCATCCCACGCAGTTTGCGTATATAGCCGGAAGGTCGACGGAGGTCGCCCTCCACAAATTAGTAGGTAAAATCGAAAAAGCCCTCGCATCCAAGAACATTGCTTTGTGCTCTTTTCTTGATATAGAGGGTGCCTTCGATAATACCGGCTACGGCTCTATTTCTGCTGCGCTAGAGCGCAGAAATATTGCCCGTCCCCTAATCCGGTGGATTGAGGCTATGCTCAAACACCGGATCATTTCCTCTACCTTGGACACCACGACTGCCTTTATCAGTGCGGTTAAAGAATGTCCCCAGGGAGGGGTCTTATCCCCCCTACTCTGGTCTTTAGTAGTTGATGAACTACTAAGCATTCTCGCAGACCAGGGCGTGCAAGCAATCGGCTACGCGGACGACCTGGCTCTAATAGTGAACGGGAAATTTGCCAACACCGTGACAGAGCTAATGCAATCTGCTCTGAACACGGTTGGCAGATGGTGCGAAGATGTAGGTCTCAGCATCAATCCCCAAAAGGCAATTATTGTTCCCTTCACTAAGCGCTATTCTATTGACATAGGTCAATTGAACATAGGCGGCTCCCCTGTGGGTCTTTCCAGCGAAGTCAAGTATCTAGGGGTGACCCTTGACAAAAGACTAAACTGGAATTCCCACCTAAACAACACTCTATCAAAGGCAACTCATGCCATGTGGGCATGCAGAAGATTCTTTGGTAGAACCTGGGGTCTCAAATCCTGTAACATCCGGTTGCTATTTGAGATGATGGTAAGACCCATCGTCACCTACGCTGCAATTGTGTGGTGGCCAAAGGTGACGCAGGTCACTGCCATCAACAAATGCAATAAATTGCATAGGCTACTTTGCCTTTCTCTGACGGGTGCACTCCGCACCTGTCCCACAGCAGCAATGGAGTCAATTCTCAACTTGACTCCGCTGCATATCAAAATAAAAGAAGTCGCTGCAATGAGTCTTCTTAGAATCCAGCTCCAATCTGGGCTTCTAGCTACCGAATCAGGGCATGCTAGACTTATCAAAGATATTCCTGGCTTAGAGATCTGCACTAGATCAGATTCTATGACCAAGGAACTCCTCTTTGGTGCAAAATTCAGGACTCTCATCCCAGACCGGAAGGACTGGGATGCTGGCAACCCCATCAGCGACCCTCACGGCATACACTGGTATACCGACGGGTCTAAAACTGATCAGGGGGTTGGAGCCGGGATACATGGTCCCAACTCCAAAACCTCGATTGCCATGGGCAAGTGGCCCACGGTCTTTCAATCCGAGGTTCATGCCATTGAGTTCTGCTGCCGTCTTATCCTTGAGAAGGGGATGAGAGGAGCGAACATTTACATCTTCTCGGACAGCCAAGCTGCCATACTAGCCCTCTCCTCAAAGAGAGTAAGTTCACGTATGGTGGCTGACTGCTGGAACTGCCTCCAGAGGCTGTCCAACAGAAACAAAGTTACCCTCCTTTGGGTACCTGGACACTCTGGGTTCCAGGGCAACGAGCTAGCAGATGAACTAGCGAGGGCGGGGTCATCAGCCTCTATGGTTGGCCCCGAACCCTTCTGCGGCGTGGGGTGGTCAACCATCTCATCCCTTGTGAAAACTTTGGCAGATAGGTTGACCGAACGCTATTGGTTCTTCCAACCAGGGATGAGGCAGGCTAGAGAGCTTACAAATCCCTCGGTTAAACGCAGAACAGACTCACTCTCCAGGAGAGATCTCTATCTCCTTGTTGGCTATCTCAGTGGCCACCATCTGGTGAACTATCACCTAACAAAAATGCGTCTATCCTCTGATGCACAGTGCAGGCTCTGTAAAGAGGACGATGAAGCCACCAAACACATACTGTGTGACTGTCCAGCCTTGGTTTGGAGTAGGAGGAAACATTTGCACGTGGAAATCGCAGTTCCCGAGCAAATTGTCCGTTCCTCGACGAAAGACCTGCTTGGCTTCATCAGGGAAGCAGAGCGGCTTTTGTCAAGATAGGGAGAGCATTTAGGCACAAAAGACCATTCTGGTCGCAGTGCCTCGCGCCTTCTCTGCTGGGAGACTCCCTCTTTCAAATAAATAAATAAATAAATTATGTAATACTGGATTCTTAGCTAAACATAAAGCACTCTGATTATCGCAAAAAAATAAAAATTCAGTGATCTATCAAAAAACCCATTTCCTTCAGAAACTTTTTTATAAATACTG
The DNA here is from genome assembly GCA_018904595.1 of Zaprionus indianus. Lineage (NCBI taxonomy): Eukaryota > Metazoa > Arthropoda > Insecta > Diptera > Drosophilidae > Zaprionus > Zaprionus indianus. The sequence continues at coordinate 23,830 of JAEIHA010000755.1, read as the reverse complement.
CTTCTCTTGCTGCAATGGACAATGCAAAATATTCGGCCACCGTGCTGGATAATGCCACCAGACTTTTCTTCTTGGACTCCCAGAATATTGGACCAGCTGCGTTTATGAAGACATATCCACTGTAGCATTTACGATCCGATGTGTCATTTGCCCAATCTGCGTCGACGTAGCCATGAATTAGTTTACCTGTTGCGTGATAATGAAGCTTTAAGTTTGAGGTGCCCTTCAAATACCTAAGTATGCGCTTGGCAGCGACTTCATGCTCTTTATATGGGTTCACATTTCTTTGAGCCAGTTTTGCAACTGAATTCATTATATCTGGCCTGGTTGTATGTTATGTCTTGTGACCAATGGATATGGATCCAGTTTCACTTTCTCGCTCAACTTCGATGCCCAAGAAATGATTAAGCTGTCCGCTATCTACTACTTTAAACTCTTTGGCAATTGACTCTTTTATACCAATCAAATCATTTTTACATAAGCTTGCAATAAGAAGATCGTCGACATATACTGCAATTATTATATTAATAATGTTCTTCTCATTGCGTGTGTAGAGTTCTTGCAAGACTTTATTGAGCTTGGCGTTCCACTCTCTACCGCTCTGTTTTAGTCCGTAAAATGACTTCTTAAGTCACAAAACTTTTCCATGATGATTATTATCAAATCCATCGGGTTGTTTCATATAGACTTCTTCGCTCAATTCGCTATTTAAATAAGCTGTCGATACATCCATCTGATGTACTTAGAAATAAGTTATGCTCAACAGCCAGAGATATAATATGGTAAGTCTCACCGACGAATATCTGACAACTGGTGAAAACGTTTCAAAGAAGTCGATACCATATTGTTGTGCACATCCTTTAGCCACCAACCTCGATTTAAATCGCATCACATTGCCATCCTTATCTCCTTTGATGCCAAAAACCCACTTACTACCGATAGCTTTCTTACCTTCTGGTAAGTCCAGTAGCTCCCATGTCTGATAAGCTTCGAGGGCGTCAATCTCCTTCTGAAATGATGCTACCCACTCTTGACTCATTTCAGACGGTGTCGCTTCACCAAACGTAACAGGTACCTTGACATCTTGAATCTTCATCATGTTCAAAAAGTTGTATTGTTTTCGTGGACGCCCGGGCTTTCCAGTTTTTATCTTCTTAGGACGACCAGGACCACAAATTTCCCGTTCTTCGGTATCATCGCACTTCGCACTCTCGTAAACATCAGAACTATCAGCTTCATTAATCTCGCTGTCAATTTGCTCTTCCTCGAGCACCTCAGCACCTTCTTTGTTGTTGTCCAGTGCCAAAATCAATAAGTGCCGTCTCGTTCTCGCTGTTTCCATTCTTCGGATACCCTATAGTTTCCTCTAGAAAAACGACGTCTCTACTTTCGATTACCTGGTTCGATCCAATGCGCATTAATCTGTAGGCCTTCGCTGTCGTTGAATACCCTATCATCATGCATTCAATGCCTTTTGGCTTGAACTTTCCTGCATGTTCCTTATTTAATGCAATCGCTTTGCATCCAAAGATTTTTAAATGCGATATCGAAGGCTTTTTACCTGTCCACAATTTGAATGGTTTGACTCTTCAACGACCTTGTCTGCGATCTGTTGCGTAGATTTGCTGCAGTCCTAACTGCCTCTCCCCACAGGAACTCATTCACTCCTAAATGTATAAGCATGCTCCTTGCCATTTCCACAAGTGTCCGGTTAGCGCGCTCAGTAACCCCGTTTTGCTGCGGAGTGTACGGTACAGACAAATGCCGCTTAATACCGTTTTCAGATAGGAACTTCTGAAACTCGTGGCTTATATATTCGCGACCGTTATCGCTGCGAATTGCTTTAAGTTTTTCACCGGTCTGTTTTTCTGCAAACGCGACAAAGTTTTTAAACATGGGAACCAATTAATCACTGGTCTTCAAAAAATATACGAACATATAACGCGAATAGTCATCAATAAATGTTACGAAATATCTTGCTCCACCGGCAGATACTTTGTTCATTGGCCAAATGTCCGAATGCACTAGCCCTAGCACTTTGTCCACACAATTTTCTGCCATTTTTGGGAATGGTTTCACACAAATTTTACCTTTAGCACAGGTTTCACATGCAATTCGGTCTATGTCCACAACATTTTTGTTTGACTTTAAGCCATTAACCATATTATAATGCCATTTCCACAATTCATCATTTGCACACAAGTACATGCATCGATTCTTCGAAGTCTCAACAACAAAAAGATTTCCAGCTTTTCTTGCCTGTAACACTTCTTCATTTTGACCGTTCCTTATATACGAACTTTGCTTATGAATGACTTTATACCCTTTTTCAACGGCTTTCGCTACCAATATGAAATTTTCAAATTAACGGAACCATTCTTTGTTTTAACGACCACCGTACCGACGCCATCCAAAAATATATAGTTTTCTCCTGCAAGTAATATTTTCTCTTTATGCTCTTTAATGTCCGCGAACCACGACCTTTTACAACACATGTGAGCAGTTGGTCCACTGTCCAAGCACCACATCGATTTCGTTAAAACGTCATTATACCCTTCGACCATTGAAAATGGTCAAAAAAGGGTATACTAACTTTGTGCAAATGTATGTAACAGGCAGAAGGAGGCGTGGGAGACCCCACAAAGTATATATATTCTTGCTCAGGATCACTAGCCAAGTCGATTAAGCCATGTCTGTCTGTCTGTCCGGATGTCTGGATGTCTGGATGTCCGGATGAACACACAGATCTCAGCTATTATAAAAGCTAGAGACACCAAATTTGGCATGAAGGTTTCTGTTTATCCGGGACAGGTGAAGTTTATTTCAAATGTTGGGTGCCACGCCCCCGCCCACGCAAATCAATAATTTAATCTTTTTAGCTGATTTGCGAGCGACATATAAAAGATACAATATTCTGAGTAAGACTATACTAAGCTAATTATTTTACCAACATAAAGTCAAAATTTCAATCCGATCGGACAACAAACACAGATGCTATTAAACAAAAACCTTGTTCGCTTTGATTTTATATACAGACCAGCATGCTGTGACGTCATTGCAATGCTCATGTAAGAAAGAAAAGGAAAGAGAATGCGAGCGCGTAGCGCCATCTGTTGTTCTCCTCATGCACACGCATTTTTTGCATTCAAACGCACACACACATACACACTTTTGTGCTTGACCAATAAAATGATACACGCATGTACATGTATTCATACGCAGACGCATACAAAGGCTTATGTTACGATATATCTATTAAGTAGAAGTATTGTACAATTATTGACTCTTTACGTTTCAAAAAGGTCGAAGGGTATCCCACTGTCGCGTGCCGCTCGACTGTTGCTCTTGTTATTTGTAACAGTAGGTGTCCCCTATAATGGACGTATTGATTTGCTTCAAAAAAATCCTGCCTTGAGGTGACGGCCGCCCAGCCAAGCATTTCGTGTTGGCTTTGTGATAACGTAGTACACGCGAAGTGTGCCGCATTTTCTGGCCCGACGGCTGATGCCGTAGCCAAGCGCACTGGGTTGCGTTATTGCTGCGACTTGTGTAGGGAGGTGGAGAGCGAAATTTGTTCGTTGATGCGGCAAACAAAGAATGGATTTAGGGAACTACTTGGAAGTTTTCGCACACTATCCGACCAGTTCTCAGCGCTCGATTCTACGTTCAATAACCTTAAGTTCTTGAACGAATCCCCAAAAGTGAAAAAAATCCATCCGCATAGAGGAGCCAGCTCCCTATAATTGACCAGCCAGGTACGCTTATGACACAGCCGTTAATGTCGTTCACCAATCCCCCGATGATAACGAGATCTGCGGCTAAAAAAAAAAATTTAAGTTTTCTTATGAGAGAGACATATCATCTTTCAAAATAAGTGCCCCAAACGAACTCTTAGGCACTATATGTTTGGCTCAATTTTGGCTGGAACATGTTAAAGAGTTCGATACAAGAAAAATCGCCCACCGATTAAACTTCCTTTGCCTCCTCTAGCAACAGCCCAACCAAAATCAAGCAAAAAAAACTAACAAGCTCCTTAACTCTTTCATACCAAAATGTTAGAGGTCTTTGTACTAAACTTTCAACTTTATACTTAAATAGTTTTTAATTATACCCTTCGACATGTAGGAAAGAAAAGGAAAGAGAATGCGAGTGCGTAGCGCCATCTGTTGCGCTACCGATGTTGGTGTCTGGGAGTGGATCGTTCATCGGGTGGAATTCGCACCCAAGGGGCACGTGCTGGAGAACTTGCTCTGGCACTGGCCGATCACAGTTGATCAGAAGGCACCTAACGACCTGCTAATGCCCGACATGCGATCCGGCCATAGCACGCAGAGAGTGGCAAATAGGCGTCGTTGAGAAGGTGTGCCCCGACGAGCGGCTGTGAAAACTAGCGATCGATGCAGTTTGATGTTCTGAATGTGGTGAATACTGCTGCTTTACGGGGGAGGGTATGTCGTGGAACGGATGAGTTGGCTTCGATTGTCAAGTAATTTCTCACCGTTAGAGAGCTTTGTGTTTTAAGGGAGAAATTCTTCACTTTGAAATTTTTTACTAGACAATCTTACTAAAGCGATTTTAATAAGAAAATATCAACTGGTAATTTTTCACTATACAATCCTTCATTAGGCAATAGGCCAAAATTTTGTAATTCTGTCAAATTTTAATTTTTTTTTTTGTCTTTAGTTGTCAAGTGTTACATAAACTTCAATATTTTTTAGATTGTTTTTAATTGTTAAAATTACTCATTTTCCGAAAGTCATTAGTCCCAATCTAACATATTGACACTTCGATATCCAATAGGTGATAATTATGCTTTTTATTTAACGAAAGGCACTGCCCACCGCTGAAGCATACCAATTGCGCAGCCAATATCCAATAGACCTGACAAGTGAGTCAAATGCCCATTATCAATATGAAAATGTACCCTTACCTTATTTATATACGAGTATTTGAAACATTATACTTGCTATTTTTCCTTTCATAGCTCACCGTATTTGTGACACAATGCCTTTATTTCATCCACGGTTTAAGCCAAATACAAGAGGGCCACGTTGGCAGAAATGTCTTAAAAACCATCAATAATAAACTATATTGTAAGTCAATGACAGCTCGCGACTTAATTTCCTCCATTTGTAGAATATATCCCATTATTTGTGGTTCATGAAGCCATGGTATTGCTTTCATATGCAATATAGACAAATTGTGACCAACAGTTTTGAGAAAACGTTCCTTAAACTCGTCAAAACTATTTGAAACATCGATACTGAAGAACAATTAAGCCTCGGAATCAACTTCCATTCATGTACAAACACAGCGTAATTTGAAAGCATCGTTGTTACTGTTCCATGTTCGTTCAAAATTTGTCAGCCATTTACGTTTGGACTGGAAAACCTTAAATATTAATTTGGAACAGTTTTTTTCCATTCACCCGGTTGATCGAACTCAAAACTAAGACCAATTTTACATTTTGAATCTTAACATTAGAGGATTGACGTAGATGCGAGTTTATAGCTTGTGATGAAATTCTTTTTTTCCGCTAGGGCGGGAGAGGATTTGATTATCAAGTCCAGCTGCGTGATAAATGCGAAAAAGGCGACCAAGAGATCAATGTTTAATCTCTTAGAACTACGCATTTGGAAAGAGTTTATTTATTAAATGCCGATCATGGCAGGAATTAGAAGAGAAACTAAGGAATTTTCTCAAAAATAATCGTCCCCGATGCTAATGGATACCTGATTATTGATCGATTTTCTAACCTTATGATTTGATAGCGTCAAAATTAACTTATAGTTTTACATTTGTATTACGTTTAATAACTAAAGAATATTTTGAATTAATGAACTAATATTGCTTTAAATTAAATTAAGAAGAGGTACTTTAGAAACTTCAACTTGACATTTATAAAAATCATTAAAGTTCTTTGAAAATGGTTATTGTAATAATTGATAATAAGATTGGTTTTGAAATGAAAGTTCGGTATTGTTGCTTTGTAGGTATTCAGTTATTGGGCAATTTTGAAATCTATTGTTTTCGACATCATTTTACTGGGTAGCAATATATTTATATTTACAATTGTTTGGATAGTTACTACATAAATGAGTGTGTGGTTGATATAATTTGACTCTGAAACTAAAATAATGTGAGTATTTCGGCCACATCAGTTAAAATTTTGAAATACATTATATTGGTTTTGGAAAATGTTATTACGTCTCGTAAATTTTGCAAGTTTAATGCCTTTCATAAAGCTAAGGTCAAAAATTGTATTTTATGATCAGCTTAAGGTTTTCATTACGCGTTTGGACTTCGTATAAATCCTCGGATGTACAATGAATGAGCAGTTTCTGTTTGAATTGGTTTTCATTAGTTTCTGTTTTGACTTGCTTTCGGCCGAATGGATCATGCAGGATAAATTGTCTGAAATATGGTTAAGATTAAAAACATTGTTTCGAGTTTTGTAAAATAAGGCTTTGTCAAAGGCGTGAGACTTTCTTCATCTAAGCTTACTTAATTTTTCTTTACATGTGTTTGGTGACCATGTTATGGTCCAACCTAATTCTATTCGAATAATTCCTTCCAGTCCTTGGAACTTAGAATGAAACTTTACAAGAAATTTCTGTGGAATACTTCCCGCCCCACTTTAAAATTCATATCCCTAAATGTAGCGCTCCGCTTGCTGGTCGTAGGAAATTTTCATGTTTTGTTTCAACTGTTTACGCACAACTGTAGCTGATCGTATAGTTTATACTGGGGGACGTGTGTTATCATGTTAAATCCGTATAGCGCTTGATAGGGTGAACACTTGATACTTTGGTGTATGCTGTTCCGTAACGAGCAGCTTATTGCAGGTATATGATGATCCCAGGCACTGTGGTCATTTTGCCAATATGAATACACTGCAGCGCTCCGAACACGTTAAGAAAGCATTAAAATCATTGGCCTTAAATTGCGATTCATTATCGCTCACAATTAGCTTTGGCACCCCATAAGCAAAAAAGATTTGGTCTTGCAAAAATTCGATTCTGCTTTTGATGTGAATTTCTTGAGGAAAAAAAGCCAATGAAATTAAAAAAATTATCAAAAATAATGAGCAGTCCAATATGTCCCTGTTTATTACTCAGACATGCAGCAGACCGTCGAGGTGATGTCCTCCGACGCTGAAGCTTAATGTGATCTGATCAGCTTTGCTGAAGACGCTTCTGTGGCCTTTCAGAGGTCAGGCCTCACGGAAGTGGGCTCCGAAATCCAGACGCTGCGACTGGACTCGGGGAACGCCTTTGTCAAAATGAAGACCCGCGAGAAGAAGCTTTTCAAAGCTGCACACGCGAAGGGTTCAAGCAGAGCAAAGGGTCTTGCAATCGCCACTGCGCCCCCGAGCAAACCAAGGCCAAGCGGACGCGTGGTGACGACACACTCCAACTCTCAAAGAAGCCCAAAAAGACTCATGTGGAGTCCACAAAGCCACTTTTCAGCCAAGTGGCAAGCAGAGTGAGCATCCTTAAGGGGATGCGGCTGCCCTCCACATTGGGAGTTGGTCCAGGTTTCGAGGGTTGTATACCCCGAAACTGCTGCTGAAGCTCCTTGTGTGCGAGGACAGCAGCACTGCTGAATGGGTCAGGGGAGCTGTTGGACATATCAAGTCCATCAGCGGCCTTGACCTACAGCTGTTGGAGGAAACTGAGTTCCGAGATTGGTAAATGACATTAAAGGCTGTGCCATTAGCGTACCTGGCTGGCCAATTATAGGGAACTGGGTGGCGATAAATGGCTTCTCTATGCGGGTGGATTTTTTTCGCTTTGGGGATTCGTTCAATAACTTCAGCCACGGCTGAGGGTGTCCGGGAGGTAGTGATCGCCTCTGCCTACTTCCCGGGCAACGTGGATGGCGTCCCCCTCCCACAGAGGTTTAGCGGTTAGTGGACTTTTGCCGCCAGCACAACAAGCCGCTCGTGATCGGCTGCGATGCCAATGCGCATCACACGATCTGGGGTAGCAGCGACATTAATAAACGTGGTGAGTCTCTTCTAGAGTATCTATTGTGTTGTCAATTAGATGTTGCTAACATAGGGTGTGAGCCAACCTTTATTAACGCCATTTGGGAAGAGGTCTTGGACCTTTGCCAGTAACTCTATTGTGAGTTCGCTGGTGAACTGGCGGGTCACAGGCGAAGGCACCTTGTCGAACTATCAGCACATCAGGTTCGACCTTCCTGGCCAAGTCGAGATCCGTCAGAACTCCTTCTGTCTTAAAAAGACCAATAGGGAACTTTTCAAAGCTTCCGTGGCTTTTAAAGCAGACGTGTTGATCAGCAACCCAAATTGTATCAGTGAGATAGAACTTGCTGCCAACCTGCTTCAAGATGTACTAATCACATCCTTCGAGGACAGCTCTGTAAGGAAGACCTTAAAGGTCAACCGAAAAGTTCCATGGTGGAACGAGGAACTATCTGTACAGAGAAGGAAGGTTAGAAGCTTATTCAATAGGGCCAGATCTAACCGCGTCAGTTGGGACGTCTATAGGGACGCTCTAACTAATTATAATAAAACAAGAGCAACAGTCGAGCGGCACGCGACAGTGGGATATCCTTCGACCTTTTTGAAATGTAAAAAGTCAATAATTGTACAATACTTCTACTTAATAGAAATATCGTAACGTAAGCCTTTGTATGCGTCTGTGTATGAATACGTGTATATGCGTGTATCATTTTATTGGTCAAGCACAAATGTATGTATGTGTGTGTGTGCGTTTGAATGCAAAAAATGCGTGTGCATAAAAAAGAAGAGAAGAACAACAGATGGCGCTACGCGCTCGCATTCTCTTTCCTTTTCTTTCCTACATGAGCATTGCAATGACGTCACAGCTTGCTAGTCTGAATACAAAAATTATTGATATCTGTGGCACCCAACATTTGAAATAAATTTCACCTTACCCGGATAAACAGAAACCTTCATGCCAAATTTGGTGTCTCTAGCTTTTGTAATAGCTGACATCTGTGTGTTTATCCGGACATCCAGACATCCAGACATCCGGACAGACAGACAGACATGGCTTAATCGACTTGGCTTGTGATCCTGAGCAAGAATATATACACTTTGTGGGGTCTCCCACGCCTCCTTCTGCCTGTTACATACATTTGCACAAAGTTAGTATACCCTTTTTTGACCATTTTCAATGGTCGAAGGGTATAAACATTAGACGTGCTAAACGTGATACGTGGCGCAGCTACTGTGGTAGCGAGACTGCACAAAGTATTAGCTAAAGGGTCGTCTAATGGTATAGGGCTTCTTAACGGCTCTTTCACTCAAGATCGCAGGGAAGCACTTAACCTTCTACTTCAAGTCCACTTCCAAGGTTCGGTGCCGAACCCAGATCTATTAAGTCAAGATGACGTCACCGGACTCTTGTGGATCCAGTTTATCAGGAACCATCTTCGACCCTAAAAAGGTCAAATGGGCTGTAGATTCCTTGGCTCCCTTCAAAGCCCAAGGGAGCGATCAAATCTTTCCAGCCCTCAATGTGTTATTCATTCCCAAACAAGGGAATCGTCCCCCTGACCAGCATAAATCATATCGGCCGATTAGTCTAACCTCCCTTCTGCTTAAGACAGCGGAAAGGCTCGTAGACCTGCACATACGGTGCTCTCTACAGAAAACTTATCCTCTGCATCCCACGTAGTTTGTGTATATAGCCGGAAGATCGACGGAGGTCGCCCTCCACAAATCAGTAGGTAAAATCGAAGGAGCCCTCGCATCCAAGAACATTGCTCTGTGCTCTTTTCTTGATATACAGGGTGCTTTTGATAATACCGGCTACGGTTCTCACTCTGCTGCGCTAGGGCGCAGAAATATTGCCCGTCCCCTAATCCGATGGATTGAGGCTATGCTCAAAGACCGGATTATTTCCTCTACCTTGGACACCATGACTGCTTTCATTAGTGCGGTTAAAGGATGTCCCCAGGGAGGGTCTTATCCCCCTTACTCTGGTCTCTAGTAGTTGATGAACTACTAAGTATTCTTGCAGAACAGGGCGTGGAAGCAATTTGCTACGCTGACGACCTGGCTCTAATAGTGACTCAAAAGTCCCCTTTACTAAGCGCTATTCCGTTGACATAGGTCAATTGAACATTGGCGGCTCCCCTGTGTGTCTTTCCAGCGAGGTTAAATATCTAGGGGTAACCCTTGATAAAAGACTAAACTGGAATTCCCACCTAAACAATACTCTATCAAAGGCAACTCATGCCATGTGGGCCTGTAGAAGATTCTTTGGTAGAACCTGGGGTCTCAAATCTTGCACCATCTGGTGGCTATTTGAGATGATGGTAAGGCCCATCGTCACCTACGCTGCAATTGTGTGGTGGCCAAAGGTGACGCAGGTCACTGCCATCAACAAATGGAATAAATTGCATAGGCTGCTTCGCCTTTCTCTGACGTGTGCACTGCGCACCTGTCCCACAGCAGCAACGGAATCAATCCTGAACCTGACTCCGCTGCATATCCGTATAATTGAAGTCGGTTCCATGAGCCTTCTTAGAATCAATTTCCAATCTGGGCTTCTAGCTACCGAATCAGGGGATGCTAGAGTTATCAATGATATTTCTGGCTTAGAGATCTGCACTAGATCAGATTCTATGACCAAGGAACTCCTCTTTGGTGCAAAATTCAGAACTCTTATCCCAGACCGGAAGGACTGGGATGCTGGCAACACCATCAGCGACCCTCACGGCATACATTGGTATACCGACGGGTCAAAAACTGATCAGGGGGTTGGAGCCGGGATACATGGTCCCAACTCCAAAACATCGATTGCTATGGGCAAGGCGCCCACGGTTTTTCAATCCCAGATTCATGCCATCAAGTTCTGCTGCCGTCTTATCCTTGAGAAGGGGATGAGAGGAGCGAATATATATGTCGGGAAGTTAACTGTTTCGGGGTCCTCTGTTGCCGCGTTCCGCCCGCGAGTCGTACACTTCCTCGGTTGCGACATATTCACGCGTCTGCTTTCTCAGAGTTTTCAAACATAAGTGCCCCGTGTACATTTCAACATCGCTCCATCTCGCTTGATACATGCTGGTCCGAACTCACCACAGGACAAGCATTTGTCTCACTCTAACGCATCGTCGAACCGAGGCTATGTAGAACAGAGCAAAATCCGTTAAACTCGCATAACGGAACTCAGCGAACCGCGATCAAAAAGAAACGAAGACAAGAACAGCTCGATACGAATTTTATTTATTAGAGGTGACATGTTTATTAGAGATGGAACATAGAAAATAAAAATAAGACTAATAATGATGCGACACGGCCTTCCTGACCAGCACACGTCCTCGTGTGTAATATAAGTTTCAAAATTAAACAAGCTTAATCTAGAAAGATAACATTAAACGTAATTCAGAGTATTAGTAAAGGTTCTCTTTTTTTTTTTTTTTTTTTTTAATTTTATTTTTCATGTTATCGACCAACTCGAGTGACAGAAGTACCAAGAAGATCGTTTGTTATTATTAGCAACACACTAGGACAATTCAACCTGCCACGCCGCCAGTCACCAGACATCAAATAAGTCAACACAGTAACACGTGTACCTACTAGCACTGGCAACTTGGCGACGTTGCATGTGTCCCCAATCTCGCATTGAAATCCATCAATGCCTCTCATTCACTTGAGTCTTCAAACAACTCAGTAACTTTCCGCTCACATTGGCATCCACCAACGGATTTCTAACGTCTCTTTCAACGTTTTCATCCACATTGGCATCCACCAACGGATTTCTAACGTCTCTTTCAACGTTTTCATCCACATTGGAATCCACCAAGGGATTTCTAACGTCTCTTTCAACGTTTTCATGATCGTCACATAGATCTAACTCTTTGGGGATCTCCTCTGTTGGCATACTGCGCAAAGCTTCATGTGGGTACTTATAAGTCCGCTTATTAGTTAAAGATTTTAAAATATAACGATCTCCCTCAAGTACCTCTGTCACAAGGAAAGGTCCTTTATACTTTTGGTCTAATTTTGTTTGGTGCCTTTCTTCGTTCTTAAGTAAAACATAATCGCCAACACTAAAGTTATCAAATTTGGCTTTGTGCTTATCGAATCTAGTTTTTTCATACAAGGCGTTCTTTTTAATATTTTCTCTCGCGATATTTCTTATAATATTTACATCGACTTTATTAACTTGTTCACATATTGGTAACATATTAAATGGTCTACATTCTTTTCCGATTAGTAATTCAAGAGGACTGGCTTTCGTTATGCGATTTGTAGTACAATTTATAGCTAGTTGTATCTCTCCTAAGGCATCTTGCCAAGAACGATGGCTGCTCTCTACCGCCGTAAGCATGCGTTTAAGCACACTCATAACGCGTTCTACCTGTCCATTGGCACGACTAGCCCCTGTTGCAATTAAGTGTAGTTGAATTTTTTGCATGGAACAAAATTCACTGAAACAAGAGCCTGTAAAGCATTTACCCTGATCTGCAATGATTCGTGTTGGTACACCGAATACGGAAATTGAAGCCTTCAAGGCGTCTATACAACTTTCACTATTAATGGTTACCGTGTGGTGCAAAGAAACAAACTTTGTAAACGCGTCAATCAGAACGATAATATATTCCTTTTGATCCCTCTTGCCGCTTAATTTTCCCGTAATATCTATATGGATCGTGTGCCATGGAATTTCTACTTTTGGTATGGGGTGGAGTTCGATTGGCAATTTTCCTGACGGAGGCTTAGTTAACTTACACGTAATGCAATTATCAACGAACTTACGAACATATTTGGCCATGTTCTCAAACCAGTAAAATTCGTACATTTTGTCTAAAGTCTTTTCCCACCCAAGATGTACAACTGCTTCATGGACATGGTTCACTACTGACCATCTGAATGATCTGGGGACAACTGGCAGGCAACGAGTTTTACCGTTCCTTTGAATTTTGCGAAAAAGCATTTTCGAGCGTATTTCATAACTTTTGCCAAGCTCTCACCCAATTCATTGTTCTGTATTTTAACAACAATCGTGGAAATCTCTGAATCCTTTTGTTGTTCTGCAAGTAACCAGTTGTCCGTTATTTTGGCCAATAGAACATGTTTTTCTTCCTCACCAGTAATAACCCGAGCAGTTGGCAGTGGATTGCGTGACAAGAAATCAACATGTGCCATTTTGGCACCAGGTCTATATTCTATGTCAAAGTCGAAGGACTGCATATATGCCCACCAACGGTGTACTCTCGGCGTTAGTTCAGTCTTGTTGCGAGTAGCTTTTAGGGAATTACAGTCTGTAAAAACAACAAATCGTCGCCCATGTAAATAGTGACGAAAGTGTCTCATGGAGTTATACACAGCTAAAGTTTCAAGCTCGTACGAATGATATCGAGATTCCGTCAAGGATGTTTGTTTGCTGTAATACTCAACTACACGACGTTTATTATCTATTTTGTGGAGTAGAATTGCTCCGTAGCCATCCATACTGGCATCTGTATGCAGTTCAATGGGATGCCGAGGATCGAAGATAACAAGGACGGGCTCATTTGTAAGCAATTTAGTGACTTTTTGACGAATTTGTTCGTGTTCAAGTTTCCATTCAAATATTTTGTTTTTGCAGGTCAGTCTATATAAGGGTTTCATGATTTCTGAAAACTTTGGCACAAACTGCCTAAAATAAGAGGCTAGGCCAATAAATTGTCTTACTTGGGTAACAGACTGCGGAGGCGGTAAAGCGACTAATGCTTTTATCTTAGATGGATTTGGTCTTATTTCGCCCTCTTTTACCACAAACCCCAGATATTCAACGCAAGATTTCAGGAATGAACATTTTCCGATATTAAAAGAAAACCCAGCCTGCGATAATATTTTCAAAACTGTCCTTAACCTTACAAAAGCTTCTTCTTTTGTTTCTGCGATAATCATTATATCGTCCATATAAACGATAACGTAAGAATGGGCAAGCTCACCCAAAGCTTTCATAACTGCACGCTGGAACACGGATGGGGCATTCTTTAACCCGAAGGGCATAGTTAGAAATTCGAATTGGCCGTCAGGTGTCACAAAAGCCGTGCGTTCAATTGAATTTGCGTGAATAGGTATCTGATGAAACCCGCTGGCCATATCCAAGCAACTAAAGAAACTTGCTCCACGCAACCTAGATATTTGGTCACTAATTAGTGGTAAGGGATATTTTTCTGCAACTGTGTTTGTATTTAGTTCGCGGTAATCCACGCAAAGACGATCAGAACCATTTTTCTTTTTAACGAGTAAAACTGGACTGGCGAACGGTGAGCTGCTAGGACGGATGATGTTAGCTAACAGCAGCTCATTAACCTTGTTTCGGACAATTTGTTTTTCCTCTATACTAAGTCGGTACGGTCGTCTGTGTACAGTTTTTATTGGATCAATTAAGCGTACTTCTAATTCGCCAGTTGTAACACGATTTTTGGGAAAACCGTCTATAAATGAGTCACAGAATTCATTCAAAAGATTTACCAAGATTTTCCTATCCTCGCCACACAATTCGGTATTAACATTTTCAAGATTAAAACTACTACTCAAAGCAGATAGGGTTTGCACAGACCTTGTTTTACATAACTCTATTTTATCTATTGTTATAGTAGCACTAAATCCCTGACTTAAAATTTCGCGTCCAATTATAATATTATAATTAATGCAATCATTAAGAATTACGTGAAAAAGCACTTCGAGACAGTAACCACTTATTGTTACGTTTGACAAAATTTGTAATGTACTAGTAACAGTATTATTTCCGATACCCTTTAAAACTACAATGTTGTTAATTCGTGTGCCCGAGAGTTGGGTGGACACAGATTCTCTTACAAGTGAGCATTCGGCTCCAGAGTCGAAATAAAATGGATACGACTCACCCGATGATATCAATGTCCCAATTGGCTCGACTACGTGACACACGTTGACACGCTTCTCGTCGGCTTTAGTTTGGTTTGACAACGATTGTCTTGCAGGGCAAGCTGACGCTATATGCCCCTGGTTTCCACATCTATAGCAAGTAATTGACCCAGGTTTAGAGTCAGATAAGCGCCCAATACTCGAACTAGATCCTTGTTGATTCTTTAAGTTGTTTTTCACGGAGCGGCAGTCAGCTATCTTGTGGCCAATTTTTCCACAAAAGTGGCACTTAACATTTGGGTGTAGGCGAGCTCTTTTGCTGGTAGAATTTTCTGGAACGGGATGGTCCTTCCTCTTGCCATACGAAAACGCTCTTAGCTCGTTCTGCAACTCGTTGCGTGTTTTGACAGTAGTTGTGAACACAGTGCGTTGCAGCCTACCATCTATATTTGCAGCATGTGCCAGGGCAACAGACACTGCAATTTCTTCTGCGGTCATAGACTTCCATTTTGCCATAAGTGTTGTTATTAATCGGCTACCATACAGCGCAAGACATTCGCCGTCGTTTGGCCGCCCGTTTAATACATTAAAGACTGTTGCTGCTGGCGTCTCATTGCCTTCATACTGCTGAAGGAACATTTCTTGGAATTGGCTCCAAGTCATTCCGGCGAAACAAATTTGTGACAGCCAATTAGAAGCACTGCCCTCCAATGATTTGGTTAAGGCCATGAGCAAAGCACTGCCATCCAGAGGATTTTCTCCTACAATAAGGTCCACTGTAGAGCACCAAGTGGCTGCACTTGAACCGGCGGACTCAGGGTTGAACTTGGGTAGTACAACTACTTGTGTAGTCTGCGAGCCCCTCACGGCATTCACAATTTCCAATAGATTACGATGCTGCATTTCCAAAATTGTGGACAGGCGATCATCAGTGATGGCTTGGGGCTGAGGCGATCCCACTTCTGATGTCGGGAAGTTAACTGTTTCGGGGTCCTCTGTTGCCGCGTTCCGCCCGCGAGTCGTACACTTCCTCGGTTGCGACATATTCACGCGTCTGCTTTCTCAGAGTTTTCAAACATAAGTGCCCCGTGTACATTTCAACATCGCTCCATCTCGCTTGATACATGCTGGTCCGAACTCACCACAGGACAAGCATTTGTCTCACTCTAACGCATCGTCGAACCGAGGCTATGTAGAACAGAGCAAAATCCGTTAAACTCGCATAACGGAACTCAGCGAACCGCGATCAAAAAGAAACGAAGACAAGAACAGCTCGATACGAATTTTATTTATTAGAGGTGACATGTTTATTAGAGATGGAACATAGAAAATAAAAATAAGACTAATAATGATGCGACATATTTCCTTCTTCACGGACAGCCACCCCAACAACCCTCCCCCCCATCAAAAGAATAAAGTCACATGGGGTGGCGGCTTTGAACTGCCTCCAGAGTCTGTCCAACAGAAACAAAGTTACCCTCCTTGGGTACTTGGACACTCTGGTTTCCACAGCAACGAGCTAGCGGATGAGCTAGCGAGGGCGGGGTCATCAGCCCCTCTGCATGGTGCCGGACCCTTATGCGGCGTGGGGTGGTCAACCATCTCATCCCTTGTGAAAACATGGGCAGATAGGTTGACCGAACGCTATTGGAACGAAGAACAAACTCACTCATCTCTATATTCTTGTTGGCTACCTGAGGGGCCACCATTTGGTGAACTATCACCTCACAAAAATGCGTCTATCCTCGGATGCAGAATGCAGGTTCTGTAAAGAGGACGTCGAAACCACCAAACACATACTGTGTGTCTGTCCAGCCTTGGTTTCATCAGGGAAGCAGAGCAGCTTTTGTCAAGATAGGGAGAGCTTTATAGGCACAAAAGATCATTCTGGTCGCAGTGCCTCGCGCCTTCTCTGCTGGGAGACTCCCTCTTTCAAATAAATAAATAAATCATTTCATTGGTCAAGCACAAATGTATGTATGTATCGTGTGTGTGCGTTTGAATGCAAAAAATGCGTGTACATAGAAATGTGCTCGCACTCTCTTTCCTTTTCTTTCCTACATGAGCATTGCAATGACGTCACAGCTGGCTGGTCTGTATACAAAATCAAAGCGAACAAGGTTTTTGTTTTATAACTTCTGTGTTTGTTGTCCGATCGGATTGGAATTTTGACGTTATGTTGGTATTATAATTAGCTAAGTATGGTCTTACTCAGAATGTCTTTTATATATCGCTCGCAAATCAGCTTAAAAGATGAAATTATTGATTTGCGTGGGCGGAGAGCGTGGCACCTAACATTTGAAATAAACTTCACCTGTCCCGGATAAACAGAAACCTTCATGCCAAATTTGGTGTCTCTAGCTTTTATAATAGCAGAGATCTATGTGTTCATCTGGACATCCAGACAGCCAGACATCCGGACAGACAGACAGACATGGCCTAATCGACTTGGCTAGTGATCCTGAGCAAGAATATATATACTTTGTGGGGTCTCCCACGCCTCTTTCTGCCTGTTACATACATGTGCACAAAGTTAGTATACCCTTTTTGACCATTTTCAATGGTCGAAGGGCATAAAAAGAATCTGAAATCTCTGTCACCTACTTCTAGTGCCCAGCGCGCAAGCAGAAAAACAATTCTGCCTTCACCATCGACGATCACCAATAAAGCAAACTATGAAAACAGATTTGCAGTGCTTGGTATGGACATGGATCATGAAGACAGTGATGATGAAGGAATTTCCCATGACGCAAATATATAATCTACTAATCCGACTGCAGGTGAGCCGGAACTCGCCGGCCTCTCTGCCCCTGTCCCGAATTTTGAAGACGGTGCAACTAATAGAGACATACAGCCTAAGGACCCAAAACCACCACAAATAGTTGTAAATCTCAGTGACTTAAATTACCTTTTTGAACTCATAAAAGAGGTCGCCAATCTGAACAACGTAACGGCTAAGGACAATCAAGGTGAAACGACCAGAATCTTTGCCAAGGATAGCGATACCTACAGGGCAATTGTTAACCATTTGAAGAAGTAGGTATTGTAGTTAGAGGTCTACATCACAGCACTCTAAACAAAGATATTATAGATAGCTTGAAGGCAGTTGGATACGATGTTTTTATATATTCATAATCCTACATTTTAGGACAATAAGGAAAAACTCAATATTTTTTTCATCAATATTAAGCCCTGCGCCGAAATTAATGAAATTTATAAGATTAAGCATCTTTGCCGCCAGATGGTGAAGATTGAAAGGATGCGAAAAGCGACGGAAATTGCACAATGTCATCGCTGCCAACAGTATGGACACTCAGCCAAATACGGCCGCCGGCACAAAAATTGCGACAGGTGTGGAGAAGATAATGCCAGTACACAATGTGGACGCTCCCCTGAAGCGCAGCTCACCTGCATCCACTGTGGAGGAGACCACATGGCCAGCTATAAAGGTTGTGAATGGTGCCAAAACTATCTTCGCCGGTCAATGGGAACCTCCAAGAGCGTGAAAAATGCAACCAGGTCGAATCGCTTCTCAGTAATGTCCCATGTAGACAATTCTTATCCCACTACAAATGGTAGAGAGCCGCAACAGTTTCCTACCTTGCAATTGGGCCGTAGCATTAAGGCTAGAAAATCAGCATTGAGTCACAATTTTCAGCAACCGCAGTTATTACAGCAGCGGCCACAGCAACTGCCTCAAAAGAAACAACATATAGTACAACAGCAACCGTCATACAGTGCCAATGGCATTACAGGAATGTCCTACGCTGCAATAGCAAAAGGAAATTCTAAACCAGGCAACGTTGGAGTAGCACAGCGCTGTCTAGATATTATACAGACGCAACATTCACTGCAACAACGAGAAGACAGTAATCAACAACACAGATTTCTTGATGTACAATCGCTTCTGGAGCAACAACAACAACAATGTCAGCAATGGCAACAACAGCAATTTCTCATGTGGCTTCAACAGCAACAACAGGAACAGCAACAGCAAAACAACAAAGCCAACCAGCGCTTAGAAAAGCTTCAAAATTTCGTATTTGAAATGGCTAATAATATAAAACAAACGTGTAACCGAAATAAAATTCATAAACTTGAGAGGGTTTCGTTTATTTGATTTGGCATTCAGCTTAAAACTAACAATTCGTTATAAGAATATTTCGCTGTAAGCTTTAAACTGTAGATATGTTTATTATTTATGTTTGTGTGTATAACATGTAGAATCGCGCGCGCATATTTCTGCTGAGTAAGATCTTTACAATTCTTTTGCATAACGCGTTGTAATTTGAGTGGAGTTTGAATCGTGTGAGTTTATTACTATGTATGTCTGATGTGCATATGTCATTATGTATGTGCATATGTCACTACCCTCCCTTAAAGAGAAGTCAATGGTTATTCAGTGACTGATGGATACAATTTAGGTAGTGGTTCTTGATTAATATTTGAATTTTGTGACATGTTTACGTTTGTTGTTTTCATTGATTTTAGTTTTGAATACAATAGAGTAATTGGATTAAATGTTACGTATTTAAAATAAGTATATAATAAGATTATTACCAGAATAATTATTGCGATAATAAAATAAAAGGTGTAATTATTTTCTGTTATTAGTTGTACAATGTCATTGTGTCTTATGATTTTAATTTTTGTTAATTCTAAAGGTGAATATAAAGGAGTCAAATTTATTACTGGTGTTTGGTGATTTTCGCTTTAAATTATGTTTCCTATTTCAACTTTACATTGTTTTATTTGCATAATTTTATTTCCTTTAATTTGTAGATTATTATTTGAGTTTTGACAATTTTGTTTCAGTGTAGTTTCAGTTAAATTCCATGTCACAATTGTATTTGGTTCAATGTATTTAATTATTTCTGTTGATTGAATAGGTATGTAATTACAATTTGGTTTGTTAAGTTGAATTACATTTGTAATGCATTCATCCTCAATTTCTATGTTTTCAGAAGTAAATACTTTTCCGTCTTTTTCAAAATAGGATAGTGTGTTAGTGTGATCTAGCTGATAACCATTGTGGTCGGGATAGGGAATGATTTTCACAGTATTAATTGATTCTTGATTAGTGGGTATGTGGGATATAATAAGCAGAAGATTGTCTTGGTAGTTAATCCATGTTGATGTTTTAATTGATAATATGTTTTTTGCGTTTACGTTTTCTAGTCTGCCATAGTTCAACAGTTTTGGATTAAACAGTCCGAGTCGAGAGAGCTGCATACCCATTTCTATGTCTTCTATATATTCTGTAAACTGTAGAAGTTCGTGTACTAATGTATCGATGTTTATTCTGTGGTTTTCAAATTCTTCAACTTTTTGCATCTCTTTATTTATTAACTGTATTACGTCATTTAGTTCGTGTAATCTTTCTGAGTTTGTTCCTAGTGCTTCTAAGTGTTTCTAAATTTCTACTCGGTCATTGTCATCTAAGGTGCCAAAAAGGTATTTGTATGCTAAACCTATTATATTAAACAGTACTCGTTTCTGTCTGTTTCCTTGGTGTAAGTTGATTCCGTTCAGTTCCTAAGCAATTTTTATATAACAACTGGATAAGAGGTTCATTATTGTAGTTAGCTATACTTTGGCTAAAATGGTCAGTTATGCTATTAATTTCGGTTAGGTTAATTCTTAAGCAATGGTGCTCGTATGCAGATGGCATCTGTATAGTTTATCCGAGAAAGCAAATATCCATGGTTGGTATCGATGTTATTTATTTGGATTTGTTGGGTGTAACATGTTGTGGTAAAGATGAGGAGTAGGATTACTGTGAGCCAGGGGCCTGTGGGATGGTAATTTGGTTAATTTTCTTTTGTTTTTGAACTCGGTCTTATAATAGTAAGTTTCCCTATTTCTATTGGTAATTTTGTAATGGTCAGGGTCTGTTTGTTCTACATTTTTATTTAATTTGAAGGGATTCTCTAGTTTACCTCTCTGTAGCGGTCCTTTTCTATATTTTGTATCAATTTCATATTCTTTTCTGTTGTTATTAATTTCGTTAATTTTATTTTCTTTGTTAAGTTGGGTATCTAAGCATTGTTGTCCTGCATAGAGAAATATATGGGCTGGGGTCTGTCCTATAGTATCATGTTTGGTCTTGTGGTTGTAAATGTCAAGTATTGTTTCTATTTTACTCAGCTTAGCTTCGTTATCGTCTGAATTTTTGATTATCCGAATTTTTCATTTATTGTTTTGTGGAGCCTCTCCGCGTCTGCTATTCCTGTTTTTGCTGTGTTTAGTTGTAATTCGATGTTCTCACTTTCGAGCCATCGTTTTAGGGCTAAACTGGTAAACGCGCCGTCTTTGTCTGCTTTCATTACTCTAGGTTTCCTAATTGATTAAATATGCGCATAAGGACATTTTTTACATTCTATCCAATCTTTTGTCTTTATACGTTCAAGTGTAGCAAATTTTGAATAAATGTCTATGCAACTCAGATAATGATTACCTTCAGAGGAATAAATGTCTATGACGAATTTGTCACGACAATGTTCTGGTTTGGGTGTGATTTTCATCGGCATATCTGTATTACGGTGCTCTGATTTAGTCAGATTGCAAATATGACATTTATTTATAATGTTTTGAATCAGTAGTTGACTATTAGGGAAATAGTAAGATTCGCCAAAGAGTTTTGATGTTTTTGTATACCGGGATGTAGAAGTTTTTCATAGGTATTCAGGACTAACTCTTTAAATTTTGCATATGAAGGTATATTTTTCAGTAAAATTAGGCTACGGGTGATTTTAGTGTGCTTTGTATTTATTATTTCTTTATGTGCAGCTTGAATTATTTCGAAGTCTGCATCACTCTCTATATATAAAACGCTAGTCTTTGTACAAAAATGGTCGACTAAAATTCTTTTGGCTTTTCTATTGTCATTTCGTCATACGAAATATGGATTATTTGCTTTTGAAGTAGGTTTCGTGTCTAACACCAGGCGGTCCTTTGGAAAATATAACCTGTCTTTTGAACAGGTAATGGGTTTTGAGACCAACTTATTAGGTTACTACTATCTTCTTCTGCACTATGCTGGGTGGATTCACCGTAAAACGTCTGTTCTATTTTTGTTCTTGATAGGGCGTAAGCTACAAAATTTTCTTTTCCTTTAATATATTTGATATCAAAGTCGTATTCCGAAAGTCGGATCTTCCATCTCGTTAATTTAGCATTTGGTTCTTTAATTTGTGCAACCAACAAATTGGTTGGTGATCGGAAGCTATTTGAAAGTGTCGTCCTAACAAATAATGTCGAAAGCTTTTTGTCGCCCAGACTATGGCTAAAAGCTCCTTTTCTAGGGCACTGTAATTAATTTCGTGTTCATTTAAGGTTCTGCTAATAAAACTGATTGGATGTCCATCTTGTGACAAAACAGCTCCTAAAGCCACGTTACTAGCATCTGTAGTTAATACGAACTTTCTCTCAAAATTAGGTATTTTTAGGATTGGGTCCTCTATAATAACCTGTAAGACCTAGGAAGGCTTTGATCTCTTTAGGTTTTCTTGGTAATGGATACTTTTTAATGGCTTTTATTTTTTCAGGATTAGGTTTTAGTCCATCTCTAGTAACGACATGGCCTAAAAAAGTGGTTTCTTGCTTTAAGAATTCGCATTTGTCTAGTTGTAATTTAAGGTTGGATTCTGATAATTTCGTGAAAACTGCGTGCAAAGACTGCAAATGCTCTTCAAGTGAAGTAGAAAAAACAATGATATCATCCATGTATACCAAGCAGTTTTATTAAGAAGTGGGCGAAGTATATTGTTTATACATCGCTGAAAAGTAGCTGGTGCATTTTTGAGCCCGAATGGCATTCTAGTAAATTCGTAATGCCCATACTTAGTTGAAAATGCTTTTTGGCTATTGATTCAGGGTCCATTTCAATTTGATGGAAACCCTTTGCCAGGTCAATTGTTGTGAAATAATTGCATCTGCCTAGCTTACTTAAAATTTCGACCATGTTTGGTATAGGGAATCTATCGTTTACAGTGATCTCGTTAAGTTTTCTGTAATCAATTACTATACGAAATTTTTTCTGTCCGGAGGCATCTAATTTTTTGGTACAAGGCAAATGGGGCTGCAGTAAGGTGAATTACTTTCCCGAATTATCTTTTGTTTAAGCATGTCTTGAATTTGATTTTCGACTTCACTTTTATAAGCTTGTGAATAACCATATGGCTTTGCAATAATCGGAATATTGTGCGTAGTGTTAATCGTGTGTTTTTGTTGGTTAGTGAAAGTAAGGTTGTCGCCTTCTCGATATTGGATATTTTTGAATTTCTTTAAAAGTGTGATCAATTTTGATTTTTCTTCTATGTTTAAGTGATTTAGTCGAAATAAATTTTCTTCAAATTCAGGTTTTCCTGAGTTGAGGGATGTTCTTGAAAATGATTTTGATCTGGAGTGTTATTTGAATTAATTAGTTTGAATTTGTTGCTAAACATCTTTACTGTTTGTGTTTCGAAGTCAATTACTGCTTTTGCTGCAGATAACAATTTGCGTCCAATAAGCATATCATAATCATTTGAAAAGGCATGTATCAAAAAGTCTTGAGTTACTGGAAAAACATCGGTTGGAGGCAAGGTTGTACTTTTGTTTATGGTGAACGAACCATTGCTGGTATGAATTAGGTGGTTTATCTGTTTCTCAGGTAAATTAAAAATGTTTATAAGGTTATAAGGCGATTGATATGGATTATGCATGTCTTCTTGATATTTAGTCTCATCTATGCTCATTTTGATTGTCCGCTATCGGATGGCCTTGCTCTCTTTATTGGGTTGTTAGCAGGTATGTTTCCTCCTGGCTGATAATTATTTTGTGCTCCTGCAAGACTGGGTCTAAATCGGTTTTGGTCAAAAATGTCTTGTCTAGTAGTGTATCGAAATGGTCTTGGTTGTTGTGGTACAGGTGCATTCGGTTGTTGTTGGAAAAGGGTGGGTCGGAATTGGGGCATAAAATTTGGTCTAGATATTTGGGGTGTCA